>JAGIQG010000032.1:7389155-7629692 GCA_024679065.1 Sphyrna mokarran
TTCAATACGGATAAGTGTGAAGTGATTCACTTTGGTAGGAATAACAGGCATATGAAATATAGGGTTAATGGAAGGACCCTTAATAGCGTTGTCGAGCAGAGGGATCTTGGGGTACAAGTACATAGCTCTTTGAAAGTTGGCACCCAGGTTGATAAAGTTGTTAAGAAGGCATACGGTGTGTTAGCTTTTATTGGTAGAGGGATTGAATTTAGGAGCCATGAGGTTATGTTACAACTGTACAAAACTCTGGTGCGGTCGCACTTGGAGTATTGCATATAGTTCTGGTCGCCGCATTATAAGAAAGATGTGGAAGCATTGGAAAGGGTGCAGAGGAGGTTTACCAGGATGTTGCCTGGTATGGTGGGAAGGCCTTATGAGGAAAGGCTGAGGGACCTGAGGTTATTTTCATTAGAGAGAAGAAGGTTACATGGTGACCTAATTGAGGCGTATAAGATGATCAAGGGATTGGATAGGGTGGATAGTGAGAGCCTTTTTCCTCGGATGGTGATGACCAACACAAGGGGACATAACTTTAAATTAAGAGGTGGTAGTTATAGGACGGATGTCAGAGGCAGGTTCTTTACACAGAGGGTGGTGAGAGCGTGGAATGCCCTGCCTGCAGCAGTTGTGGACTCGCCTACTTTGGGGGCATTCAAATGTTCGGTGGATAGGCATATGGATGATATTGGAATAGTTTAGGTTAGAGGGTCCACTGGCCGGCGCAACATCGAGGGCCGAAGGGCCTGTACTGCGCTGTAATGTTCTATTCTGTTCTATTCTATTCTAAAGATGTGCAGGTAAGGTGGATTGACCATGGCCCTCGAGCCTGCTTTGCCATAGATCAAACCCAAAGCTTCTTACTTCTGGCCTTCCCATGATCTTTTATACTGATCAAGATTCAATTTGTCTGAATCAGCCCCACCTCATGTTAGAGCTTGTTCATTACACTGACTCAGGAAATTTCTTCAAGTTCCAAAGGCATAAAACTGCTGGAAGCCTGAAATAAAACCAGAAAGTGCTGGAAAAATTCAGCAAGTCCGGCCGCATCTGCGGCGAGAGGAAGTGAGTTAACATTATGATCTGATTTGCCAACAGCACTCGAAACATCATTCTGTTTCTCTCTCTATAGATATGGATCAACCTGCTGAGATTTTCCAGCATCCTCTTTTCATAGAATCCCTACAGTATAGAAGGGGCCCATTAGGCCCATCGAGTTTGCACTGACTCTCTGACGGAATATCTTATCCAGGTCCACCCCAAGCCTGTAACCACACACTTTTACCTGCTAATCCACTTAACCTGCACATCTTTGGATACTAAGGGGTAATTTAGCGTGGCCAGTCCATCTAACCTGCACATCTTTGGATACTAAGAGGCAATTTAGCATGGCCAATCCATCTAACCTGCACATCTTTGGATACTAAGGGGCAATTTAGCATGGCCAATCCATCTAACCTGCACATCTTTGGATACTAAGGGGCAATTTAGCATGGCCAGTCCATCTAACCTGCACATCTTTGGATACTAAGGGCAATTTAGCATGGCCAATCCATCTAACCTGCACATCTTTGGATACTAAGGGGCAATTTAGCATGGCCAAATCCATCTAACCTGCACATCTTTGGATACTAAGGGCGAATTTAGCATGGCCAATCCACCTAACCTGCACATCTTTGGATACTAAGGGGCAATTTAGCATGGCCAATCCATCTAACCTGCACATCTTTGGACACTAAAAGGGAAGTTAGCATGGCCAATCCATCTAACCTGCACGTCTTTGAACCGTGGGAGGAAACTGGAGCACCAGGAGGAAACCCACGCAGACATGGGGAGAACGTGCAAACACCACACAGTCACCCAAGGCCGGAATTGAACCCAGGTGTTCTGAGGCAGCAGTGTTAACCACTGTGCCACTGTCGGGGGAGAGGACTAGAAAACAGCACTTAGAAAATTGCTCATTTGAAGAGCTGGGGTACTTTTGAGGAGCTGATTTGTCCCCTGCTTCCGTGCTGTAGCATGAGCTGTGATCTCACGGGCCACGGAAAGAAAAGGAACAAGATTTATTTTATCAATATTCTCCCGACAAGTGCAAAGTTAATTTACCAGTAGCTCATCACGTGGCCACTTACGGGGTGAAGGTTTGAGTCAATACGGAGCTCTCGAACAAAAAGGTAATTGTTCCATAGAAAACCTACCAAGCATTGTGTAGGCCCTTGTGTTCAGGTCATGTCTCTTGAGTGGGTGCACTATCCCTTCATATCTCTCCACAGCTATGCACATCATTGTTAGGATGCAGCTCACAACAGCTGTAGTCTGAACAAAAGGCACCATCTTGCAGACAAAAACCCCTGCGAGTGAAATTTCAGACAAAAGATTGAAAGAGGTCTGCTGAAGCTTCCTCTGACAACGCAAAGCCACTTGACATTGCAATATAATGGAATGGCCACTCCTTCTGAGAAGAGACTGAGAAAGGAAATTGTTCCAGCAAAATGGCTGCTGGGTTTTTCGGCCTGCATTTCATCCCTGAATAATACATCCTATCTTTGTGCGTTTTGCCCGCAAAGGGGATGTCACATTTAAACACAGCTCGTACAGACCTACACAAAGATTAGGTACGAATTCCCCCCTTCCCCCTCCTCAAACTGGCTGCCTTCAGAACATTTGCTGACAATTCATTCTTGGGATGAGAGCATCGCTGGTTAGGCCATTTGTTGCCCATCTTTTGAGGAATGAGGGTGTGCTGCCATCTTGACCCACTGCAATTCCTGTCCATATTACATAGGGCGACATCTTAAAGAGAGACCCCCTCGGTCTTTTTTGGGGGCAGCACAGTGGTCAACACTGCTGCCTCACAGCGCCAGGGGCCCAGCTTCGATTCCAACCTCAGGTCACTGTCTGTGTAGAGTTTGCACTTTCTCCCCATGTCCACATGGGTTTCCTGCGGTTTCCTGCCACAGTCCAAGGATGTGCGGGTTAGCTGGAGTGGCCGTGCTAAATTGTATCGGGGGATTAACAGGGTGAGGGGAATAGGGCCTGGGTGGGATGTGATCAGGACAAACTGAATGGACCAAATGCCTCCTTTTGTACTGTAGGGATTCTACGAAAAAAGATGTTCATTTTTGGTCTTTGAAATAAAGATTGGTTTTGCTGTTCCGGATGGAAGTCATGCATCATTCTTAATCGTTGCATGGTTGGAGAAAGGCAGCAATGCAGCTGTAAAAGCAATTCCCCTCATCCGCTCTCTGAATTAACAGCTAGTGGCAAAGAACTAGTGAGTGAGTCTAGGTCAGGTAACTAACCCGATATTTCCCATTTTATCATATGTTCTAATGTTAAAAGTTTATTTATCCATGTCACAAGCCCTAGTCACCACACTCCAGCGGGTACATTGAGGGAGAATTCAGCACAGCCAACGTGCCCTAACCAGCCTGTCTTTCGGACTGTGGGAGGAAACAGAGCACCTGGACGAAACCCACGCAGACACGGGGAGAATGTGCAGACTCCACACAGTGACGCAAGCCAGGAATCAGGCCTGGGTCCCCGGTGTTGTGAGGCAGCAGTGCCACCACCGTGCCCTTAAAATTAACCCACCCGGAATTTTTCTTGCAGCACACAACCTGGGAAAAACATTGAATCCAGCATCCTGCTCCTAGTCCCCCGCCATCATTCCCCAAACAGCGTTCCTTCCTTTTTACATCGGCTGCTTGTTGGTACCACGGTGATGACCTTTAACCATTTGGCAGGCTGCAGGGAACGGCTGCTATTTTGGGTGAAAATCTTACTCCGATAGATGATCAAACCTTTCAGAAATAAAAGCAGGAAAAGCTGCCAGGAATACTCACCAGATCAAGGTAATTTGTTTTTGGTTTTACTCCAGATTTCCAAATTCTCCATTCCCGCCGACAGTGATGGCAGGGTGTCCGAGACTGGAGAATTCCAGTCGCAATCTTACCAGCCGTTCACACTACACTCCAGCTGCAGCGAGCTTGGAGAATTTGGCTTGCAACCAAATCTCTGTTCACTGCAGCAAGAAGGGAAAATATCACCAGCGTGAACGGCAGGAGAAACGATGGCCTAGTGGTACTATCGCTCGACTATTAATCCAGAAACTCAGCTAATGTTCTGGGGGTCCTGGGTTCGAATCCTGCCACGGCAGATGGTGGATCTTGAATTCATTTTTTAAAAAATCTGGAATTACGAATGACCGTGAAACCACAATCGGAAAAACCCATCTGGTTCACGCATGTCCTTCAGGGAAGGAAATCTTATCTGGGCTGGTCAACATGTGACTCCAGATCGACAGCAATGTGGTTGACCCTCCAAGGGCAAATAGGGATGGACAATAAATGCTGGTCCAGCCAGCGACCCCAACGTCCCACAAATGAATAAAATTTAGGCCTCAGTCTCTTCATCCTAATGGTCTAGCTTTCTTTCATTTCCCTGTGTTCTGCATTTTAATACATTGCAATTATTGCCTTGAAGTGTCAAGTGGTGCAGTCAATAAATAAATCTGAAACATTGGCAAGTCAATTAGCAGACGCGCATGGAGTTATTTCTCTTTGCTTTCCTCTATCCAATAGTAACTCTTCTCATTGCCCATTGCTGCAACATGTCAACCAGATACAATAACTTGCTCCTTGATGTTGCACCCTCGAAGATTAAACTCATCTCAGCCCACACACCCTGATTGGCGTCAATACTCGTTTACCCATCACCCTGGGTGGTAAAGACATGCCTCCATTCTCATGCACAAAATCTTTTGATTTTTAGAGCTATTTTACACATCAATATGCATGCACATAGACCCACAGAATCCCTACCGTGCAGAAGGAGACCATTCCAGTCCATCGCGTCTGCACCCTCTTTCTGAAAGACCACCTTTACCCAAGCTTCCTGCCCTATCCCCACAACACATGTATTTTCCATGGCTAACCCCCAAAGTTATCCATCTTTGGACACTAAGAAGCAATTTAGCATGGCCAATCCACCTAACCTGCACATCTTTGGGCATTAAGGGACAATTTAGCATGGCTAATTCACTTGACCTACACATCTTTGGGCACTCAGGGGCAATTTAGCATGGCCAATCCACCTAACCTGCACATCTTTGGGCATTAAGGGACAATTTAGCATAGCCAATTCACTTGACCTACACATCTTTGGGCACTCAGGGGCAATTTAGCATGGCCAATCCACCTAACCTGCACATCTTTGGGCATTAAGGGACAATTAAGGGACAATAGAGAGAAATGAATTGATTGGGGATAGTCAGCATGGTTTCGTGAAGGGTAGGTCATGCCTTACTAACCTCATTGAGTTTTTTGAGAAAGTGACCAGAGAGGTGGATGGGGGTAAGGCGGTTGATGTAGTATATATGGACTTTAGTAAGGCGTTTGATAAGGTGGCCCATGGAAGACTTCTACAGAAAATGCAGATGTGTGGAATAGAGGGTGATTTAGCTAATTGGATTAGGAATTGGCTGGCAGATAGAAGACAGAGGGTGGTGGTTGATGGGAGATATTCATCGTGGAGTTCGGTGACGAGTGGTGTGCCTCAGGGGTCTGTTTTGGGGCCCCTGCTGTTTGTAATTTTTATAAATGATCTGGATGAGGGTATTGAGGGATGGATCAGTAAATTTGCAGATGATACTAAAGTTGGTGGAGTGGTAGATAGTGAAGAGGGGTGTTTTAGTTTACAGAGTGACTTGGACAAGTTGCAGAGCTGGGCCGAGAGGTGGCAAATGGAGTTTAATGTGGAAAAGTGTGAGGTAATGCACTTTGGCAGGAACAATAAATGTGTAGAGTATAGGGCTAATGGTAGGGCTCTTAATAGTGTTGAGGAACAGAAGGATCTTGGTGTATGTGTCAATAGATCCCTGAAAGTAGGCAGTCAAGTGGATAAAGTTGTTAAGAAGGCATATGGAGTCTTAGCTTTTATTGGTAGGGGGATTGAATTTCGGAGCCGCAACGTCATGTTGCAACTGTACAAAACTCTAGTGCGGCCGCACTTGGAGTATTGTGTGCAGTTCTGGTCCCCACATTATAAGAAAGATGTGGAGGCATTGGAGAGGGTACAGAGGAGGTTTACCAGGATGTTGCCTGGTATGGAGGGCAGGTCCTATGAAGAGAGGTTGAAGGATTTGAGGTTGTTTTCGTTAGAAAGGAGGCGGCTAAGAGGGGATCTTATTGAAGCATATAAGATGATTAGAGGTTTAGATAGGGTGGACAGTGATAGCCTTTTTCCTAGGATGGAGAAAGCTAGCACGAGGGGACACAGCTTTAAATTAAGGGGTATGAGTTATAGGACGGATATCAGAGGTAGGTTCTTTACTCAAAGAGTGATTAGGGAGTGGAATGCCCTGCCTGCAGCTGTTGTAGATGCGCCAAGTTTGGTGGCGTTTAAGAGGTTAATTGATAAGTATATGGAAGAGAAGGGAATGGTTTAGTTTGGAGGGGCATTGCTTTTTATTTTGGTCGGCACAACATCGAAGGCCGAAGGGCCTGTTCTGTGCTGTAATGTTCTATGTTCTATGTTCTATAATTTAGCATAGCCAATTCACTTGACCTACACATCTTTGGGCACTCAGGGGCAATTTAACATGGCCAATCCACCTAATCTGCACATCTTTGGGCATTAAGGGGCAATTTAGCATGGTCAATCCATCTAATCTACACACCTTTGGACTCTAAGGGGGAATTTCACAAGGCCAATCCATCTAACCAACACATCTTTGGACACTCAGGGCTAATTTAGCACGGCCAATCCACCTAACCAATACATCTTTGGACACTCAGGGACAATTTAGCATGGCCAATCCAACTCACCAACACATCTTTCAGACTGTGTGAGGAAAGCAGAGAAAACCCATGCAGACATGAGGAGAACATGCAGACTTGTCACAGACAGTGACCCAAGCCAGGAAGCGAACCGCGTTACACGTTTTGGGAACCGTTACCCGAGGCTGATAGTCTCCACTTTGCGTAATAAAGTATCTGTGTGTAATAAACTCGTGGAGGCAGAAGTCAAAATCCCTTTGTTTACAAGTCTGGCCACAGCGTATGGTGCTTTCAATTAGCATGCCACACTCGGAGTGCCAGAGGAACTGACACTCCTGGTTAAATACAAAGCAAGAGTCTCCCTGATTGGCCCATCAATTTATTAGGGAGTCCACATTCTAAGAGGTCCACCTCAATTGCCTGATTAAAGTCATTGGACTGCGTCACCCTGTAACTTAGGATAAACTTTCAAAGAACAAAGAACAAAACAAAACAGCACGGGAAACAGGCCCTTCGGCCCAACGAGCCGGCGCCGCCACCCCAATGTTCCCACCTCTACCCGCGATCCCTGTCTATGTTTATAGATCTATGAATTAAAAACCAAATTTGAGACAATTTAGGAAGAATTTGTTTTGCCAATTAGCCTAAGAGCACATCTTTGGGATGTGGGAGGAAGCTGGAACACCCAGAGAAAACCCACGCAAGCACGGGGAGAATGCTCGCGCAAACTCCCACAGACACAGGCTCAAATCCATGTATCTGCACAGCACAGCGATAGTCACTGAGCTGTCGTGTTGCCCATCAAATGATCCAGGTCAAGCGTACACTAACAACGTGAAACATTAGGATACTCTCGAAAAATCCAAGAGCAGCCCTCTCACGACCCATCGCGTGTATGCCCCTCGTTAGACAACAAGGTGGACCAAAGCACCTGTAGGATAAAAACAAGCACATCAATATCATCATCTATTTACACACTTCCCAGGGACTCCCAAGGCTCATGATCCCTATTTTAAATCAGTTTTCTATACCCCTCCATTCCCATTCTGATCATGTGCCCATCTAAGTATTTCTTAAATAACTCCAGAGTACCTGCCTCCACCACTTTACTTGGCAGCGCATTCCATACCCCCACCACCCTCGGTGTGAAAAAACTCCCTCTAGCATCCAAATTATACCTTACCCCCCTCACCCTAAGCCCTAAGCCTGTGCTATTTGAGTCCATCCTAGGAAAAAGCTTAACCCTGTTTACTCAATCTATCTCCTTCATAATCTTGTCCACCTCTATTAGATCTCCTCTAAGTCTACGTCCTTCTAAGGAAAACAGTCCCAATTTGCCTAACTTCTCCTCGTAACTCAGACCTTCCATACCAGGCAGCATCCTGGTAAACCTCCTCTGCACTCTCTCCAGAGTCTCCATGTCCTTCCGGTAGTAGGGTGACCAGAGCTGGACGCTGTATTGCAAATGAGGTCTAACTAACGTTTTATACAACTGCAACATTAAAGGCCAGTTCTTGTACTCTATACCCCTTCCTATAAAGGCTAGCATACCATATGCTTTCTTCACAACCTTCTCCACCTGCTCTTCCATCTCAAGTTTTATAGAAAAAGGTGAGACATAATTCTCTAAAGTCCTCTGCCTTCAGAAGCCATTCTATTAGATTTGAAAATTGCGCACCATTCTACTATTTAGAGAAACCAAAGATTCTGGACAATTGTAGCCCAGTTAACATATTTCGAACAACAGATCTTTTCAAGAGTGCAGTTGAATGTCTACCTATCTGGTTTTTTTTTAATTCTATGTTTTACTTTTCATTCCCACTTGCTAACAATTTACCCTCGGAGACACTTTATAATTGCAGTTTTAAACAAATATCCGGGATAAGAGATGGAAGGGAACCAGAGTGCGTTACACAAGTAATCATGCTGTTATACAGCACAGTCATCTCAAACCATTATGTGGATTCTGCCACCCCATGCTTTACAAGTAAATTTCCTGCAATTAACTGATTCAGATTGAAAGGAAAATTGAGTCCAGAATTTTAAAATCAGCAGGAAACAAAATCATTTCTCTCGATTTATTGCAAAGCAGTTTTCTTTAGTGCACGTTGCCTGTCAAATGATAAATCTGTGCCGTTTCTTTCTGTACTGGCGTCTTGGACCTGTCATTATAAAAATTAGGAAGCTTCCATAATTACAAGCTCAAGAGACATTTCCTGCTGTGTGCTCATCAGCAAGAGTTCCATACATTACACTAGTTAAGCGTGCTACAGGAAGCTTGCACAATCCACAGTGTGCCTGCATTTCTCAAAGGCAGCCTCCCGTCGCCTCTTCAAAGGGACTGAGCTTCCAACAGCACCTCAGGAGAATCTTTGATGGAAGGAAAAAAATGGAGATTTCAAAATATATATTCCTCCTATCCATATTTTCCCAAATTCTTGACTGTCGGGTTTTTCCTGCGATTATACTTCTGACATTATCTTCCAAAGGGAATTCCTTTAATTCTGTGCAATGTTCAGATGAAAACAAGATGAAAGAAAAGATCCAAGGCAGCCCCAAAGGCAGATTAGCTGCACCCAACGTTGCCCATGCAAATCACATTCATAAATAGGGGCACATCTGCCATGGGATGTGAGAGAAGAGTTGCCAATACAAACTTCACTAGGGTTGACTTCCCAGATTTAGTAATCTCCTTGAATCTTATTTCCAGCCAAGTTCCACTGCGGGGGACAAATCTTCCAAGTTCACCACATGACTCTGAACATTTGGGCACCTGATTCATGGCTACAGGGACACACAGCTCACTCATTGCTCACTAGGACACTGTACTTTAATTACCTTTCCCACAGAAGATGCAATATTATTTTCAATTTGCAAGATTCTCCCAAGCCCATCCCCACCACCATTCTCCATCCCCACCCCGCCTCCCACCCACCTGAGCCCACCCCCTCCTCTGGCAGACGCCAGCGGAAGGTCAGGAAGGTGCCACAGGAACGCAAAGGGCTGCAGTTGGAAAGGGTAGTAAAGGGAAAGCAGCCATCGAGGTAGGTTGGGGGTGTGCTCTGCCCAGAGGGGCCTGCTTCCCGGGAGGAGAGGGGGGGGTCCGTTCGTGAGGGGCAAGTCAGCCGGGGGGGCCTGCCTCCCAGGAGGTTGCGATCCAGGCTGGGGGCTGCCGTGGGAGGAGAGGGCTATCTTCCGGTGGGGGGGGGGGTTCTGATCCATGCTGGGGGAGTTGGGGGGGGGCCTGCCTCCCAGGGGTGTTCTGAGAGTAGGGGCTGACGGGAGTGGGGTCTCAGGAGGTTCTGATCCAGAGTGGGGCTTCCGGGGGACAGGGAGGAAGGACCTGCCTCCCTGTGATCGGGGGTGGGGAGGTTGCCGGATTGGTTAGTGGGGGGGGTCTGCGAAGGACGTTCGAGAAGGATGAGCTTCAGAGTTTCTCCTGCAGATTTTTATTTTGCAGGTTGCTTACGGCGCGGATCCGGAACGGATCTGAAGACGGGAAAATGGGATTTGGCAGTAGGGTTGGGCGTGCGGTTCATTAAATTGATTTAAGTGCGCGCTAAAACATTTAAATCATCGGGCAGCCCGCAAAGCGAGTGTTGGTAAAGCCACAATCTGCTTAAATTCGGGTGCAGGTCGCGTTAAAGGCCCAAAGCCAAAATTTACCGCGATTTCGCGCCTGTTGGTAAAATTGGGCCCTTGGTGTCCGGAGGAAATTATGGGTAAATACACGGGGTTAGGAGGATCAATGTGAATGGAAGAAGCAAGATGCAGAGTGGAACTGCAGCAGCTGGCCCCAGTGGGATGTGGCAAGAGGCGAAGGGGAAACGAGATGGAAAGCGAGATTTCAGACGTGGAAAAATAAAAATATAGAGTCACAGAAGATCATAGAATCCCTGCAATGCAGACAGAGGCCAATCGGCCCATTGAGTGTACACCGGCTCGCCAACAGTGCATCCCACCCAGTCCCTACCCCGTAGCCCCATGTTTAACCCAACAATATCACCTCTTAACTTACACATCTCCGCACACTAAGGGGCAATTTAGCACAGCCAATCCATCTGATCTGCACATCTTTGGACTGTGGGAGGAAACTGGAGCAAAGAAAAATGGATAAATAAGATGAAAATTACATGGAGATGAATTGGAGGTCACAGAACCATAGAGGTTTGCAGCATGGAAACAGGCTTTTCGGCCCAACTTGTCTATGTTATTCTTATTATTAAACCCCTAAGCTAATCCCAGTTGCCCACATTTGGCCCATATCTCTCAAATAACCAACACACCCATGTAACTGTCTAAATGCCTTTTAAAAGACAGAATTGTACCCACCTCTACTACTACCTCTGGCAACTCATTCCAGACACTCACCACCCTCTGGGTGAAAATATTGACCCTCTGAATACTTTTGTATTTCTCCTCTTTCACCTTAAACCTATTCCCTCTAGTTTTAGACTCCCCAACCTTGGAAAAGATATTGACTATCTAGCTGATCCGCCCTCAGCCTTCTACACTCTAAAGAAAAAGTCCCAATCTATTCAGCCTCTCCTTTTAACTCAATCCATCAAATCCCGGTAGCATCCTAGTAAATCTTTCCTGCACTCTCTCTAGTTTTCCATAATAGGGTGACCAGAACTGTACACAGTATTCCAAGTGTGGCCTTACCAATGTCCTGTACAACTTCAACAAGACATCCCAACTCCTGTATTCAATGTTCTGACTGGTGAAACCAAGCGTGCCGAATGCCTCCTTCACCACTCTGTTCACCTGTGATTCCACTTTCAAGGAGCTATGAACAAAGCTATGTACTACCAAATAAACCGGTTTAACCTGGTGTTGTGAGATTTCTTACTGTATTTACCCCAGTCCGACACCAGCATCTCCATATCAAAGATGGTTAAACACAGCTTTCGAAGTCAGATATCCCAAAGCCAGATTGGGGGGAGGGTGGCAGGGGCAAGTCTTACCCTGAGGTCCCAGGATAAAGCGAGATGGTGTAACAGTTCAGACAGAAGGGTTTCTCGGCAGTGGCTGCTATTTGATGAATAAAGTAGAGCCTGTCACTGGGATCTCAGGAGAAACTACCTGTCTGCATCTACCTTTTTGCATCCTGTAAGAACTTTTAAGTTTCAACGAGATCAGCTTCTCATTCTTTGAAAAGCTATAGAATATCAACCCAATTTTCTTGGGTGACCCTTCCCCTGTAACGTTTGCAGTGGGAGATAATTCTTCCAGGCAGTTCCATGACACTGTTCCATTTCAAAATTGAGCCGATGTGATAATGTTAGTGATGAATGCTTTCATGCATTTGAATGGTATCCCTTCACCTGCTACATTAACAAAAGGCCCAAGTCCAATCACGTTAAACAGATTGACCCTCCGTCAACAGGGGAACTGTGTGGTTTCAGTAACATTCATTATCCTGCATGGTGTATGTTCCCTTGTCCGAGTCACAGCGGAGCAAACTCTGTACTTGTTTGCTTGTGTGCCAATGTATGGTATCCAGATGCCACCTTGTGGTGCTTATGTATTCGTGTGGCATCTGAGTGCCAGTGCATGGCACTTGTGTACCAGTGAGTGTGGTACCCAGATAGAGGCTAATGGTGCTTGTGGTATCTGGGTGCCAGTGCATGGCACTTGTGTACCAGTGTGTGTGGTACCCAGGTGCCAGCTTATGGTGCCCATGTGGTACCTGAGTACTAATGCATGGCGCTTGTGTGCCAGAGTGGGTGGTGCCCAGGTGACAGCAAACATTACCTGTGTGTCAGCATAGGCTAGCCATGCACTGGTATATGGTGCCCACGTGCCAGCACATGGTGTGAAATGGTACACACGTGAAAACATACCCACTGCACAAGCACCTTTGTATTGCAGTGGCTTCAATCTGCTTCTCCATGGCTTTTGGGGAAGATGGAGTGATAGCAGGATTACATTGGCTGGGAAGGGAATGCCTCAATGTGTCACCGGGCAATTAGCAAACCATCAACACTCATCACATACTCTGAATAAGGGCCCTGATATTGACAGGTTTCTCTGAGTGGCATTTAGTTAGCTCACCCTGTATTCTGGTCTTCCTCGATGTCTAAGCTCATTTTCAAGTTCGGGGCATGCACAGAATGCAATTGGATTTCTCTCCCTGTTTAGCCGAGAGCTATGAAGGGATTACACTGGCAATAATCGCTTTTCCTCAAATCTGATGCAACTTACTGTTCGGATAGGCACCAGAGAAACATCCCAGAGTGAGGCCAGCTAAGGGTGCCGACTCACAGAAGAAGATTTTAGCAGGGCTGACCAGGAAGAGGTGGGCTTTCCCCTGCCCCGTGCCTGCGTGAGTTTCCTCCGATTTCCTCCCACGGTGCAGGGATGTACTGGTTTAGGTGCATTGGCCGTGCTGAATTCTCCTTCAGCGTACCCGAACAGGAGCGTGGCGACTAGGGGATTTTCACAGTAACTTCATTGCAATGTTAATGTAAGCCTACTTGTGATAAATATGTAATTTGTAGGGAAGCACGGTAGCGGTTGGCACGGCTGCTTCGTAGCACTTCACGTAGCTGGACTGAGCTCCAGAAGCTCCAGCGTCACCTGGAGAAATGCGATCCCTCAGCCCTGGCCCTCCGAGACAGGGACAAGCTTTGGAGCACCCCCCCTCACGCTACAGCATTGTGTGAGGTTCTGGAGCAGTAGCCCTTTGAGGCTGGGCTAAGAGATTCACAGCCACGGTCTCCAGAATGCCAACGAGAATCTCAGCTATAGCTAGCAATGTCTCGCACAAACCTCTATTCCCATAGCCATGGAATGTGTGCCTCCTGGATATAGGAAACACACTCACCCATAGTGTCTCCAGGATGCCCTGGACCCTGTCACTCATAAGGATAGTTCCCTGAGCCAGACATTCCATTGCAGTGGCCATCTTTGCAGTGTTGGCCTGGTTCGAAGGCTGTGTTGGCACCACTTCCTGCAACCGCACTCTGTTTCTCCACCAGACCTGGCATGACCACACCCAGAGGCCTGGCATCTGGCTTGGGGACAGCTGAATCCTGGCCTCTGGCAGACCGCCGCATGCCCGAGCCCTCGGATGCGCCCACCTCCACCCGATGTGCATCAGCGGCTGTGTAGCACTCAGCAGTTCATGACCTAGACACTGAAGTTACCCACCATGGCGATTGTTGGTGGGTTGTGTGGCCAGTGAAGCTGCCCTTGGGGGGGATTCCTCAGTGTCCTCCCTCCGAGGTGTCAACCAGTGGGCTCCAGAGCAACGGGATCAACAGCCAAAGGGTCCAGGGCTGGAAAAAAGAACACGCATTAGGGCGAGGGAGGCAAAACATTCTTCGCAAAAGCACCGCACTTACAGGGAGGAACACCTAGGTTGGGGGTGCGCTTCTGCTCACTTGCGTATTGTACGGCAAACTGGCCCATCACCCGCCCTGTCAGAACAAAGAACAAAACAGCACGGGAAACAGGCCCTTCGGCCCAACGAGCCCGCGCCGCCACCCCGATGTTCCCACCTCTACCTGCGATCCCGGTCCATGTTTATAGATCTATGGATTAAAAACCAAATTTGAGGCAATTTAGGGAGAATTTGTTTTGCCAATTAGCCTATGAGCACATCTTTGGGATGTGGGAGGAAACCGGAGCACCCAGGGAAAACCCACGCAAGCACGGGGAGAAACTCCCACAGACACAGGCCCAAATCCATGTATCTGCACAGCACAGCGATAGTCACTGAGCTGTCGTGTTGCCCATCAAATGGTCCAGGCCAAGCGTACACTAACAACGTGAAGCACTAGGATACTCTTGAAAAATCCAAGAGCAGCCCTCTCACGAC
This sequence comes from Sphyrna mokarran, assembly GCA_024679065.1. Taxonomy (NCBI): domain Eukaryota; kingdom Metazoa; phylum Chordata; class Chondrichthyes; order Carcharhiniformes; family Carcharhinidae; genus Sphyrna; species Sphyrna mokarran. Next base: position 7,403,757 of record JAGIQG010000032.1, read on the forward strand.
CCATCACGTGTATGCCCCTTGTTAGACAACAAGGTGGACCAAAGCACCTGTAGGATAAAAACAAGTACATCAATAATGTTTCCTGTGGGAACATCACATGGATAGCAAGGATTAATCTACCGCAGTGTGATGTGTGTGGGGGGGACTTGTGGGGCCAGCTTGCCTGTGTCTCGGGCGTTGTGTTTCGGGACTGCTCGTCTGAGGGGCGAGGGGAAGGAGTTAGATTCTGTTCCTGGGAGGGGGAAGGAGGGATGATTTGTTGCATGCCCTCCAGAGTGGGAGATGCGAGGGAGTTCCACGTGGGATGCTCACACTCCCTTGCTGCTCGCGGCACTGCCTACCAGAGGCTCCTGACAATGCAGAGGCAGATATACCCTTTCGGCGAGGGTGTCTGGCCAGGGAAAGTCCACTCACGCCTCTCCTCCACGGCATCTAGCGGCTGCTCCTGGTGGGCTTGTGAAGGTTTCCGAGCAGACGTGGTGTGACTGGCTGTGTGTCCATTCCTGAAGCTTATATCCAGCTCTGCTTTATCAGTGAGAGTAACCAGTCAATACTTGGGAGAGATTTTGAAAGCTGCTTTCAATTAAGTGTTATTCATCCCTGATTGGCTGCCGTTCAATAGGCTGCAGTGCCCTGGGGGTGGAGTTTGGAGGGGGGTGTGGGCGGTGCTGCAATACTCAGGCCACCTAATCAATTCGCTGCTTATGTCCAAGGTGGGGGGGGGAGGGAGGAGGTCGGAGGGGGTGCAACACTCAAGGTTCCCATTCAAGAGAGAGGATGATCACAAGCTGGGGTTGTGTGTGTATCAGTACAACTCTGCAGGGCAGCAGTGAGGACAGTGTGCCCAGGGGATGGAGGGATTGCGTCCCCACATTATTCAGATCCATGGGGCATGAGAGCTGCCATGTCTGTGTGGGCGGGGGGGGGGATGAAATAAGGGGGCCAGCGATGTCTCTGTGGGGGCCAGCGATGTGTGTGTGGAGGTGTTGCAAGGCCAGCGATGAGACTAGCGATGTTTGTCTGGGGGGGGGGGATGAGGGGCAACGATGTGTGTGTGTGTGTGTGTGGAGGGGGGGGAAGGGGGGGTTTGCAGGGGGCGGTGGGGGGGAGGGAGGGGGTTGTGATGTGGGGGCAACGATGAGTCCAGTGATGTCTCTGTGGAGGCCAGTGGTATGTGCGGAGAGGGGGGGGGGGGGGGGGTGCTGCTGAGGTGGGAGGGTGGGGGGGGTTTGGTGTGGGTTTTGGGGGCAGCGATGTGGTTGGGAGTTCTAGAGGGCCAGCGATGTGTAAGTGTGTGTGTGTGTGTGTGTGTGTGTGAGGCCAGTGACGTCTGTGGGAGGATTGTGGGGGTCAGTGATGTATGTGGGCGGGGGGGGTGAGGTTGTGGGGCCAGCAATGTGTGTGAGGTTTGGATGGCAGTGATCTGGGTGCTGGGAGGTCTTTACCGCGATCTCTCAGAGATGTGCGTACGCGCGAATTCCCTGCTGATTTCAGGCCCTTTGACAGGAATAGATCACACCCTGTCCGCGTTTTTAATGAGATTCACGATTGGGACCTCTGCCTTGCTCAGAGTGCAGGGATTCGAGTGAGAAGCTGAACTGATCTAGGACAGTTTTCCAGCCAATTTCTGAAAGAATCGCGGCCACGAGTTCAAATCCCAGACAGGGCGAGTTTAAGTTTAATTCTTATTTTCATTCTTTTATATGACTTAGGCATCACTGGCTGGGCCAGCATTTATTGCCCTTGAAGAAGGCATTTAAAGGATTTTAGTGAAGCAGATGGGTTTTTACAACAATCAACAAAGGCTTCATGGTCGCCATTAATCTTTTAATTCTAGATTTTTATTCAAATTTCACCATCCACCATGGTGGGATTCGAATCCAAGGCTTTACTCTGGGTCTCGGGATTATTAGTCCAGTGACAATACCACCACACCACCACCTCTCTTTACGACAATCGACAATAGTTTCACAGTCATCATAAGACTTGAATTCCAGACTTTTATTGAATGCAAATTTCACCATCTTCTGTGGTGGGATTTGAACCCAGGTCCACAGAACATTCTGGATTGATGGCCTAGCGATGATAATACCTAGCCATTGCGTCTAAATCTGCCACAAAATATTAGTTTTATTTATTTATTATAATTATCATGATATTGTAAAAACCTAACTGGTACAGTGAAGTCCTTTGGGGATGGAAATCTGCTGTCCTTACCCGGTCTGGCCTACATATGACTCCAGAGCCACAGCAATGTGGTTGATTCTTAACTGCCCTATGAAATGGCTTAGAGAATCACTCAGGGGTATCAGACTGCCACGGAAAGTAGCATTGGGGTGCAGGCTGCGTTGTTGAAGAAGCAGTTTATCACTACCTTAGAATCCCTGCAGCGGAGAAGGAGGCTATTCGGCCCATTGAATCTGCACCATCCACAATACCATCCAGGCCCTATTCCCGTAACCCCACGTTCACCTTGCTAATCTCCCTGACACTAGGGTTAATTTAGCATGGCCGATCTACACATCTTTGGAGTGTGGGAGAAAACCGGAGCACCCAGAAGAAACCCCGTGCAGACACGGGGAGAATGTGCAAACCCCACACAGACAGTGACCCGAGACCGGAATTGAACCCGGGTCCCTGGTGCTGTGAGGCAGCAGTGCTAACCCACTGTGCCACCATGCTACCCCACCTTCTGCAGGAAAATTGGGCATGGTCATCTTTATTATGTTATTATGTCAAACCTCAAGATCAAATAGAAAGAAGTCTATTCTGTTCACATTGCCTCTGGATCATTGTGCGGCTCTTTGACCATCAGAAATGAAGCCCCAATTCGCATCTCAATTTCCAAGGTGATATTTTGTTGTCAGACAACAGCAGAAAGGAGAGTGCATGTCAAATCACAGTATAATAAAATTGGAAGATTCAAAGAGCTCGGACTGGATATTAGAAATAAGAAAAAGGTTTGACAGGGTCTCTGTGGGATGAAATGCTATTGACTGTTTGAGTTTTGCTTTGATCTCAGTGTGTTAACAAGAAGTGAAATGATACTTTGGAAGTAGTCGGTTCAATATTTTATATATCAAATGACCAGCTTGCTACAAGGCTTCTACAGGATGCCTTGGTGTTTTCAATGATATTGCAGTGCTGTTCAATGCTCCCCATGGTCAGGATGTCGATAACCCAGGAGCACAGAGTTAAGATCAGGAGATTTAGAATCTCTACAGTGCAGAAGGAGGCCATTCAGCCCATCGAGCCTGCACCAACAACAGATCCATCCACGCCTGTAACTCCACATATTTATCCCACAAACAACCCCCACCCCGATACACAAGGGGCAATTTAGCACGGCCAATGCACCTAACCTGTATATCTTTGGAGTGTGGGAGGAAAGCGGAGCACCCGGAGGAAACCTACGCAGACACGGGGAGAATGTGCAAGCTCCACACAGCTTGGAGACCAAGGCCAGAGTTGACTCCGGGTCACTGGTGCTGTGAGGCTAACCACTGTGCCACCATGATCCCTTGAAACAACCAATGATAGCTTCAAGGTCAGTATTGCTGAGACTAGCTTCAGATTCCATTCATATTCATTGAATTGCTGGGATTTGGAGGGGATTTGAAGGAAAACTTTTTCACCCAGAGGATGGTGGGAATCTGGAACCCACCGCCTGAGAGGTTGTATCCGGATGTATCACAGCTTGGATGGTATACTGTTCTCCAGTATACCATCTGGAGAATGGTATACTCCATTCTCAGCACAAGACCACAAGAAACTACAGGGTTGTAAACATAGCCCAATCCATCCTGCAAACCAATCTCCCATCCACCGATTCCATTTACACATCCCGCTGCCTCGGAAAAGCAGCCAGCATAATCAAGAATACCCATGCACCCCGGACATTCTCTCTTCCACCTTCTTCTATCAGGAAAAAGATACAAAAGTCTGAGGCCACGTACTAACCGACTCAAGAACATCTTCTTCCCTACTGCCATCAGACTTCAGAATGAACCTATCTTATATTAAGCTAACCTTTCTTTACACCCTAGCTATGACTGTAACACTATATTTTGCATCCATTCCTTTCCTTCCTCTTTATGTACTCTGTGAACAGTATGCTTTGTCTGTATCGCATGCAAGAAACAATACTTTTCACTGTATGTTAATACATGTGACAATAATAAATCAAATCAAATGAAATCAAAATTCCTGCAGTCCAAGAACCATTGTTGGGGGCAGGGGGAGCGTGTCAAGATGACATAGCGTCAAGGTCAGCACGGTGGCACAGTGGTTAGCACTGCTGCCTCACGGTGTCAGAGACCCAGGTTCAATTCCTGCCTTGGGTCACTGTTGGTGTGGAGCTTGCACGTTCTCTCCGTGCCTGCATGGGTTTCCTCCGGGTGCTCCAGTTTCCTCCCACAGTCCAAAGATCTGCAGGTTAGATGGATTGGCCGTGCTAAATTGCCCCTTAGTGTCCAAAAATGTGCAGATTAGGTGGATTGGCCATGTTAGATTGCATCTTAGTGTCCAATGATGTGTAAATTAGGCAGATTGACCATGCTAAATTGCCCCTTATTGTCCAAAGATGTGTAGAGTAAGCGGATTGGCCATGATAGATTGCCTCTTAGTGTCCAATGACGTGTAAATTAGGTGGATTGGCCATGCTGAATGTGCAGGAATGGGGGTGGTGTGCGGGATAAGATGTTCTTTTGGAAAATCGGAGGGCATTCAGTGGGCCAAATGGGCCACTTTCTGCGCTATAGGGAAATCTATAGTTCGAATATGGAGTTCAGGAGTCTCAAATCCTCGTCAATGTTTCCAACGGCTTCTGTAAATCATGATCCTGCTCTGATCATTTCAGGCAAATCCCAGGTGACCATAGGGGAGAAAGCTAACTGGAGGTGATTTATCCTGAGGAATCAGCACACCAGAGGCAAGGAGCGAGGTTGAGAAGGAGGAACCTTCGTGAATAATTTCAGCTGATACAGGATTTGAACCTGGACTACTGGTGTTGTTCTGCGTCACTAACCAGTCGTCCAGCTAACTGAGCTGTTTATATCACCTCTTGTTTCTTACCTTCTACCTCTTATATTTCACCATCATTCCTTCTGTCATTCCTGCCTCGTTTATGTATTAGTGTCACAAATCAGCCTACATTAACACTGCAATGAAGTAACTGTGAAAATCCCCTAGTTGCCACACTCCGGCACCTGTTCGGATACACTGTGAGAGAATTTAGCATGGCCAATACACTGTGGGAGGAAACCGGAGCACTCGGAAGAAACCCACGCAGACACGGGGGAGAATGTGCAAACTCCACACAGTGATCCGAGGCCAGAATTGAACCCGGGTCCCTGGCACTATGAGGCAGCAGTGCTAACCACGGTGCCACCATGATCCTTTGAAACAACTCATGATAGCTTCATAGTCACCATTACTGAATTGAATTGCTGGGATTTGGAGGGGGTTTGAGGGAAAACCTTTTCACCCAGAGAGTAGTGGGAATCTGGAACTCACTGCCTACAAGGTTGTATCCGGATGTATCACAGCTTGTTGTGGCACCTGATCTCACCAAGACCTCAAGCAAGCCCAATCGATCACGCAAACCAGCCTCCCATCCTTTGACACCATCTATACTTCCCACTGCCTCAGGAAAGCAACCAGCATAATCAAGGACACCATGCACCCTCGACATTCTGTTTTCCACCTTCTTCCATCAGGAAAAGGATACAAAAGTCTAGGAACCATACCAACCAAATCAAGAACAGCTTCTTCCCTGCTGCCATCAGACTTTAGATAGGATCCACCATATATTAAGCTCATCTTTCTCTACACTCCAGCTGTGATTGTAACAGTATATTTTGCCCCCACTCCTTTCCTTTCCTCCTTATGTACTCTATGAACAGTATGCCTTGTTTGTAAACGCCGAGGGACAATATAGCACCTAACCAGGTGCTAAATTCCTCCGGGTACTCAGACGGAGGAAACCCATGCAGACACGGGGAGAATGTGCGGACTCCGTACCCAAGTCGGGAATCGAACCTGGGTCCCTGGCGCTGTGAGACAGCAGTGCTGACCATTGCATCACCATGTCTTCCCCCCCCCACCCCCCCCACCGCTCTACAAAATGATTGCTTGTAAGACACATGTGAAGTTGTAAGAGGCAAACATAAAGAACACCTGGACAGCAAGAGGAGGGTTTTGGGATCGGGTATGCACACGCTGTTGATTGATAAATTCTTTTCGGGCACTGAAAGAGGCCACTCAGCCCATTTGGACTTTGCCAGCCCTCCATGGAGCATTCCAGTCAATTCCATTCCCCGAAATTACCAAAATTACAAAACATTACCACGTATTGACAGCAGAGGAAGAGACTGGCAGGCGCATGCCTAGCTTCCAGAGAGCTGAATAGGGGAGAGATGGGGCGAATCTCCTTCTAGCTCCAAGCCTGCAGCTGTTAGCTGCTTCCCTACCTTGCCTGGAGCCTGAAACATCTGCTAACAAAGTTACTTCCGATGCACGCAGCTAAGTTGCTGCTGATAACAGAAGCAGCTGGCTGCTGAGATCTAAGCATCTCTGCCTTAGCTTGGATTTGTAATTCACTTTAATCATAATTCACTGGGTTGTGGCTCGCCTGCAGGCAAGTGAGACCCGGGATGCCTTCTTGAAAGTCCACTGCCTCTTCAACGGTGGCAACATGGCATACTGGCATTACGTAGTGGATGAGTAATCCCAGAGACCCAGGATAATGCTCCGGAGACCCGGGTTCGAATCCCACCACAAAATTTGAATTCAATAAAAATCTGGAAATTAAAGTCTAATGGTGACCGTGAGACTGTCAACGATTGTTGGAAAAACCCATCTGGTTCACTGGTACACAGGGATGGAAATCTGCCATCCTTACACAGTGGTTAACACTGCGCCAGGGCCCCGGGTTCGATTCCAGCTTTGGGTGGCTGTGTAGGGTTTGCACGTTCTCCCCGTGTCTGCATGGGTTTCCTCCGGATTCCTCCCACATTCCAAAGATGTGCAGGTTAGATGGATTGACCGTGCTAAATTGTCCCTTAGAACTCAGGTGGATTTGTGAGGTCTATAGGGCCTGGGTGGGATTCTCTGGCGGAGGAACAGTGCAGACTTAATGGGCTGAATGGCCTCCTTCTGCACTGTGGGGACTCTATGATTCTGTCACATGAGTCCAGATTCACAGCAATGTGGTTGACCCTTAACTGCCCTTTGTAAAGGCCGTCACATGCTAATTAGTTCAAGGGGCAATTAGGGATGGGTAATACATGCTGGCCAGCCAACAATACCCCTGTCCCACGAATGAATAAAAAAAACAAAACCTTCATTAAAAAAAACCTCTTTCATGAAGGTGAGATCCCTCTTGCTTTTGTGACAATCCTTGTTTACCTGTGTACCTGTGCAAGGTTTTATAAGTTGTGTATTTATATCTCCACAGTGGGGTTCATTATAAACTGTTGTGTCATCTCTCGCTGCGCTTTGCATGAATATTGTAGCAATACTGAAATGTTTTAACATTGGTTTTGTTTCTAAAAAGACACCACAAAACTATGATTGATCAAGAGTGGGATTTCCTAGTGACACTTGCCCCAAGGCCGGAAAATCTTGCCCGAGGTCAATGAATCTTTGTATGGTCCTCTTGCTGTCCCGCCCGCTACGATTCCCGTGACAGGAAAATTACAGATTCCCTACAGGAGGCCATTCAGCCTATCGAATCTGCACCAACCACAATCCTACCCAGCCTCTACACCCTACTTAGTCCCCCTGACACTAAGGGGAATTTTACCATTCACCAATTTGTCAAACCTCTCCAATTTAGCATCGCCAATCCACCTAACCCACACACCTTTGGAGTGAGGGAGGAAACCAGAGCATCCGGAGGAAACCCACCAGAAGACGGGGAGAACATGCAGACTCTGCACAGACAGTGACCCAAGCCAGGAATTGAACCCGGCTCCCTGGCGCTGTGAGGCAGCAGTGCTAACCGCTGTATCACCGTGTCACCCAAAGGATTTGTTAAGTACGTCCTTGAACAAGCCTGTCTTTTCTCTGTCACATTCCCAAAACTCCTCCTTTGCAGAACTGTTACAGCACAGAAAGAGGCCACTCGGTCCATCATGTCTGCGCTGGCTCCCCGAATGAGCAACAAACCTAGTCCCATTTCCCAAATTTCGCTTGTAACTTTTCTGATTGCATTTAGTCAAACAATTATCAAATTCCCTCTTGAGTGCCTCGATCAAACCTACCTCTACCACGGTCTCAGGCAGAGCATTCCAGACCCCAAACCACTCACTGCATATAAAACTTTTCTCTCCCATCTATTTTGCTTCCTCCACCATTAATTGTTAATCGGTGTTCTCTTGTTCTTGATTCTTTCATGAGATGAACAGTTCCACCTTATCGTCTCTATCCAGGACCCCTCGTGATTTTGAAGACGTGTCAAATCTCCAATTAGCCTTGTCTTCTCCACAAAACAGTCTCAACTTCTCCAATATTACGACATAATTGATGCTCCTCACCCCTGGAGTCTTTCTCTCTCCGATATTTCCAATTCTTTACTAAAATGGAGCAGCAAGACTGTTCACAATATTCCAGCTGAGCATGAATTATTGTCCTACACAAGTTTAATAAAACCTCTTTACTCTAAGCCTAATAAACACTGCTGTCTCACAGGACTACGTTCAATTCCTGGTTAGAACAAAGAACAGAACAGCACAGGAAACAGGCCCTTCGGCCCAACGAGCCCGCGTCGCCACCCCAATGTTCCCACCTCTACCCGCAATCCCTGTCCATGTTTATAGATCTATGGATTAAAAACCAAATTTGAGACAATTTAGGGAGAATTTGTTTTGCCAATTAGCCTAAGAGCACATCTTTGGGATGTGGGAGGAAACCGGAGCACCCGGAGAAAACCCACACAAGCACAGGGAGAATGCACAAACTCCAATAGACACAGGCCCAAATCCATGTATCTGCACAGCACGGTGATAGTCACTGAGCTGTCATGTTGCCCATCAAATGGTCCAGGTCAAGCGTACACTAACAACGTGAAGCACTAGGGTACTCTCAAAAAAAATCCAAGAGCAGCCCTCTCACGACCCATCGCGTGTATGCCCCTTGTTAGACAACAAGGTGGACCAAAGCACCTGTAGGATAAAAACAAGTACATCAATATCATCATCTATTTACACACTTCCCAGGGACTCCCAAGGCTCATGATCCCTATTTTAATCAGTTTTCTATACCCCTCCATTCCCATTCTGTTCATGTGCCCATCTAAGTATTTCTTAAATAACTCCAGAGTACCTGCCTCCACCACTTTACTTGGCAGCGCATTCCATACCCCCACCACCCTCTGTGTGAAAAAACTCCCTCTAGCATCCAAATTATACCTTACCCCCCTCACCCTAAGCCTGTGACCCCTCATGCTATTAGAGTCCATCCTAGGAAAAAGCTTAACCCTGTTTACTCTATTTATACCCCTCATAATCTTGTTTCCGTTCTCTGTCTGCGCAGAGTCTGCATGTTCTCCCCATGTCTGTGTGGGTTTCCTCTGGGTGCTCCAGTTTTCTCCCACAGTCTAAAAGACGTGCTGGTTAGGTGCATTGGCTCTGCTAAATTCTCCCTCAGTGTACCTTCAGAGTGTGGCGACTAGGGGATTATCACGGTAGTACAGTGGTTAGCACTGCTGTTTCACAGTTTCAGGGACCTGGGTTCGATTCCCGGCTTGGGGGTCACTGTCTGTGTGCAGTTTGTACGTTGTCCTCGTGTCTGCGTGGGTTTCCTCCAGGTGCTCCAGTTTCCCCCCACAGTCCATAGATGTGCGGGTTAGGTTGATTGGCCATGCTAAAATTGCCCCTTAGTGTCCTGAGATGTGTAGGTTAGAGGGATTAGTGGGTAAAATATGTAGGGATATGGGGGTAGGGCCTGGGTGGGATTGTGGTCAGTGCAGACTCGATGCGCCAAATGGCCTCTTTCTGTACTGTAGGGTTTCTATGATTCTATGATTCACAATGACTTCATTGCAGTTAAATTGATCCTTTGTGACCCAAGATGCGTAGGTTGGATGGGTTAGCCGTGGTAAATATCTGAAGTTATGGGAATAGGATGGAAAAAAGACCCTGGGAAATATATCTGTCAGATCAGTTTAGGCTTTATGGGCCAAATAGCCCATTTTTGACACTAACAAATAAACATTAAAAAAAACACCCAAGATATTGTATGCTTTATCAACCATGCTCTTGGCACAGTGGTTAGCACTGTTGGCTAACAGCACCGGGGACCTGGGTTCGATTCCCGGCTTGGGTCATTGTGCGGAGTCTGCATGTTTTCCCCATGTCTGCGAGGGTTTCTTACAGGTGCTCCGGTTTCCTCCCACAGTCTGAAAGATGTGCTGGTTAGGTGTATTAGCCAATTCCCAACCTGTCCTGTCACATTCAGTAACTGATGCACATACACACCCAAGTCCCACTTCCCCTGCACCCCTATTATTTTATATATTCTCTTCTTACCAAAATGAATCACCTTGTATCTTTCTGCATTAAATTTTCTCTGTCACCAACCCATGGTCTATGTCCTTTTGAAATTCTGTGCTGTCCTCCTCACAGATTTCAATGCTTCCAAGCACATTCTGAAATTGATCCCTGTTCCTGCTACCATCTGAGGAATACTGGTTTCTATCACAACAGAGAGTAACTGGAATATTCCTTCTAAAAGCTGCTTTACCACAGGCTGTGATAAGATGAGCAAAACTAGAGCAACAGCTGGAGAGGACAAGGTTTCAAATAATTTATTCAACAGCAAGAAGTGGGGTGCACTCTACTGAAAGGGTCTGATAATCCATACATAATTATAAAAGAAGAAAATTCAATTATAGTCCTAGGGGTGTGAACAGGCTGGATGGAAGTCATCTCCATGACTTCTTATTAAAACGTACACACATTAAGCTTCTGAATGGTGAGCTTTAATTAGGGTGTTCAGGATTTTAGTTTTGTCAACAATAATTGAAGTGAATGATCTGAATTTTTTGGCCCTGCCCTGAGGAGGTGGGTCTTGGAAATAGATTGAGCCAATCAAAAGGTTGATACAGTGGCACAGATGTTAGCACTGCTGCCTCACAGCGCCAGGGACCTGGATTCGATTCCAGCCTCGGGTCACTCTTTGTGCATGGTTTGCACGTTCTCCCCATGTCTGCGTGGGTTTCCTCCGGTTTCCCCCCACGGAGTGAAAGATTTGCATGGATTGGCCGTTGGTCCAAAATTTTTCAAATTTATTTGTTAGTATCACAAGTAAGGCTTATATCAACATTGCAATTAAGTTACAATGAAAATTTCCTACACTCTGGCGCCTGTTTGGGCACACTGAGGGAGAATTTAGCACAGTGGCACACTAGTTAATACAGCTGCCTCAGACTGCCAGGGACCCCTGGGTTCGATTCTGGCCTTGGGTAACTGTGTAGAGTCTGCATGTTCTCCAACGCACTTAACCAACACATCTTTAGACTGTGGGAGGAAGCCGGAGCACCCAGAGGAAACCCACGCAGACACGAGGAGAACGTGCAGACTCCGCACAATTCCCAAAGCCGGAATCGAACCCAGATCCCTGGCGCTCTGAGGCAGCAGTGCTAACTAGTGTGCCACCATGCCGTCCCTTAGGAGGATTAGCTATGCTTAATTGCTTCTTAGTGCCTCAAGGTATCTAGGTTAGGGGGATTAGCCAAGCTAAGTTAACAAAATCCCTGCCATGCAGAAGGAGGGCAGGGTTCCTGGGGTCAGAATCCTGTTGGTATTAACAGCAGCAGATAAATGATGCAACCCAGAAAGGAGAGAGCTGGAGACATTGTGAAACTGAAACACCACGTCTGTTGCAGCCAAAGCCCTTTCAATGTTTTATAAATGACTTTAAAGTCAATACATAACAATCAAGGAGCACAAGCACAGGAAGGGGGAAATACAGAACAATAATCAAATTTGCCTTTGATAGTAAATTATGGAACTAAATTGAGAATTCGCTTCATATGTAGGGAGTTCGGGCTGGACCTTGATCTTGCATTGATGCTGTGCATATTTTACCCCATTAGTGCAGGGAGAAAGTGCTGAGAATGCTCAAAGTGAGAGAAATATATTGAGTCCACAGGACTTAAAATCCTGTCATAAAATCCCTGCAATGCAAAACGAGGCCATTCAGCCCAACGAGTCTGCACCAACAACAATTCCATCCAGACCCTATCCCCATAACCCCATTCCTTTACCCTGCTCACCCCGACAGTGAGGGGCAATTCAGCATTGTCAATCAACCTAACCAGCACATATTTCAGACCCGTGGGAGAAAACCCATGCAGACACGGGGAGAACGTGCAAACTCCACACAGACAGTCACCCAAGGCCAGAATCTAAGCCAGGTGCTGTGAGGCAGCAATCCTATCCATTCTATCAGCATGCCATCCTTAGTGTCTCAAGATGTGTAGGTTAGGGGGATTAGCCATGCTAAATTGCATATTAGTGTCCCAAGATGTGAAGGTTAGGTGGATTAGCAATGGTAAATATCTGAGGTTACAAGGATAGGGCAGTGGAGAGGGCCTGGGAAAGGTAGATGTTCGAGAATCTGTTCAGGTTGATGGGCCAAATGGCCTCCTTCTGCACTGTAGGAAATCTATGATTCTATGAAAAGTCCATTGACTTTGGCAGGTGTGTAAAATTGCACCCATTCTGACTCTAGTCGTCCAGATCTATGTAATGGAAAGTGCAGAGATAATCAATAGAGAAAGAGACACACTGTTGAAGTTTTCCATCTTGCACTCATCAGGACAGAAACACAAGAATGCTAAATCTCAAAGGGAACATCCTGCGTGGAAAAAGAGTTCTGCTTAGTTGGCAAATGGATTAGTGCCAAGTTGCCACATCCTGGGACACTAAGGAGCAATTTAGCATGGCTAATCCCCCTAATCTAATCTTACTGGTGGCAAATTGCCACTATTTGGCAAGTGGCAAGTGAATTAAGATTAGTAATTGGTTGGATTTTAGTAATTAGTTATTGTTTAAACCAAGGTGGTGCTAATTTGTTAAGAAACGTGTAGCAGCGGAAATGACAAAATTGTTCCCTTGCATATTTGAAAAGACATTAAATCAGACCAGCATTTCTTAGAAGGACAGTAGTCACCCTCTAATGATTGAAGACATCAGCTGGAATTCTCCAATCTCGCCCACAGCCAGGATTATCCAGTCCTGCTGCTGTGAATGCAGATCTGGCTAAGTGCTAAATTCTCCCTGGCAAACGTGAAGAATTCTGGCTTCCATAAGTTTTCTTTATTCTTTTGTTGAACATGGGCATCGCTGGCTGGCCAGCATTTATTAGCCACACAGCGGCAACTAGGGGCTGGGCAATAAATGCTGGCTAACCTCATCGCTATGTCTCTGGGGTCACACGTATGCCAGAACAGGTAAGGGTGGCAGATCTCCTTCCTCAAAGGGGCATTAGTGAACCAGATGGGGGTTTTTTTGGACAATGGGTCATCAGTAGATTTTTAACTCCAGATGTTTTTTATTGAATTCAAATTCCACCATCTGCCATAGCAGGATTCGAACCCGGGTCCCCCATAACATTAGCTGAGTTTCTGGATTAATAGTCTAGTGATAATACCACTGGGCCATTGACTCCCCTCTACGTGGGTTTACTAGAGGAAATAAACAAAAGGACTGTGCTTTGATAATACCAGGGTTTCTGTGGTCGGAGTTCTGCTGTTAGTAATAGCAACAAGAACAAATGGCATCAGATTAAAGATAATATCCCAGGAAGGAGAGAGCTGGGGTCATTGTGAGACAGATTCAATACGTCTGCTACGGTCAAAGCCCTTTCAATGTTTTATAAATGACTTTAAAGTCAAAAGATAACAATCAGAGACCCAAGGAGCACAAGTTCAGGAAAGGGGAACAACAATCAAATTTGCCTTTGATTGTAAATTATGGATGCAAATTGAGCAACTGCAGAGTGAGCAATGTGTTGATTCTATAGGAGTGAAGCCATCCAATCCCTGCAGTGCAGAAGGAGGTCACGATAATGACTAAACAGAACCTTAGTTTCGAGTAGGTGTTAATGGCAGAATAAAGGTCAGCTGTGCCTGGAAGCTAAAACAGGAGAAGAAGATGTAGATTTTGAGTCTGCATTAAACTCCAAGCCTCTGTTTCTCTCCACTTGCCTGCATGGGTGCAGCTCCAACAACACTCAAGAAGCTTGACATCATCCAGGACAAAGCAGACCATTGGATTGGCGTCCCATTCACTCCTTCCATCACTGGCGCACAGTGACAGCCATGTATACCATCTACAAGATGTCCTGCAGGAACTTGCCAGGATTCCATAGGCAGCACCTTCCAAACAAGTAACTGCCATCATGTAGAAGGACAAGGCAACAGATACTTGGGAACATCACCTCCTGGAGGTTTTCCCTTCCAAGCCACTTGCCATCCTGACTTCGAAAAATGTCAGCCGTTCATTCACTGTTGCTGGAAAATCCTGGAATATCCATTCTAACAGCATTTGGGCTGTACCCACACTGCAGCCATTCAAGAAGGCAGCTCACCACCACCTTCTCAAGGGCAATTAGGGATGGGCAATAAATCCAAAGATGTATAGGATAGGCTAAAATTGCCCTTTAGTGTCCTGGAATGTGTAGGTTAGAGGGATTAGCGGGTAAATGTGTAGGGATATGGGGATAGGGCCTAGGTGGGATTGTGGTTGGTGCAGACTCGATGGGCCAAACGGCTTCCTTCGCCACTGTAGGGTTTCTATAATTCTATGAAATGCTGGCAGAGTCTACATGAATTTTAAACTGAATTTAAAAAATGGTACAGCCAGGCCTGCAGAGCTTTTCCAACCTTTAAGTTTTTTTTAGTGCCACAAGTTGGCTTACATTAACACTGCAATGCAGTTGCTGTGAAAATCCCCTAGTTGCCACACTCCTGTTCGGGCACACTGAGGGAGTACTGGGGGGTGAAATTCATAGAAACTTATAAAATTCTAACAGGACTGGGAAGGTAGATGCAGGGAGGATATTCCCGATGGTGGGGGAATCTGGAACCAGGAATCACAGTCTTAGGATTCAGGGTAGACCATTTAGGACAAAGATGAGACATTTCTTCACCCAAGGAATGGTGAGCTTATGGAATTCATTACCAACACATCTAACCAATACATCTTTTCAGGCTGCGAGAGGAAACCAGAGCATCCGGAGGAAACCCAGACAGACACGGGGAGAATGTGCAGACTCCACAAACACACTATCACCCAAGCCGGGAATCGAACCTGGGTGCTGTGAGGCAGCGATGCCAACAACTGTGCAGAGTGCAGCAATATTTTTGCTTTAATTCCTGAACATTTTTAGCACAGTCTTTGGGGATCTTTGGCAGAAGTAGCTAAGTAAATGAAATTTGCCTGGAAAGTGTGTTCCAGAAAACTGTTTTATGAGAGTCATTTAAACAAATGTATTCAAACAAAAACATTGCGCTGTTTTACCTTTTAGTCCCAGACAAAGGGATCAATTTCTTCTTTGCTAATTCGACCACTGCAGCAAAATAGTGTGTGTGTGTGTGTGTGTTACAGAGAGACAGAGAGGCAAACTCACCCCCAATCCATTGCGAGGAGATGTTCTGGAGCAGAGTGAAGGGGATACAGAAGAAAGTGATGAGGAGATCACTGACCGCCAAGGAGCAGATGCAGATTGTGGTGACTGTTCGAGACCTCTTGCCCCGCTTGACAATGCACATCACCAGGAGATTCCCAAAGAGAGCGAGCAGGAAAATCAGGCAGTAAACCACGACAAAAGTTGCCTTGGCCGCGAGGGACAACTCGGGGATGTAGATCAGCGGCTGCAATTTGTAAATGCGGATGAACTGCTGCCGGGAGAGGTTGTAAAAATCCAGCAACTGGTTCAGAATCTCGGGGGTAACGTTAAAGGACTCTGAGTTTTGCATTGTTTCTGTCTCTGCTCCTCTCTCGCCAGTTGCAGTCGGAGTTTCCTTTTTACACAAGCTGCCCCTCTTTATAAAAGGTGCTCCAACTCTGCTAACTGGATGAGACGCAGCGTCCAGTCTGGTCCAGGGAGATTTGAATTCAATTCAAGTTGAATTCTTATTCTCCCTAAAAGCAAAAGTGGTGGGTTGTGGGGCTAGCTCTTGTTACAAATAAAACGCACACAATGTGCTCACAGCCCCAAAGGCGCCCCTTCAAACTAGCTATATGAAATCACGCGCAACTAGTGACTCGTTGTGCTGTTAACTCATTGCCACCTCGCCAAATGCAATGCCAATCTCTGAACAAAACTGACAGCAGTTGCCCCCGGGTGCATTGGTTCTGAGACACAGGCAGACTTTGATGGCCCTTAGGGAGATAAACATCAATCTGAAATTTAAAACAAAAAGCAAAAACGGTGCAGATTCCCCAAACTTTAATCCCCTTGTTATCCCCTGGTGTGCAAATTTTGGTCTCTTTGGGGCAGGATGTTCTTGGTGCAGAGGGAGTGCAGTGAAGGTTTACCAGGCTGACTCCAGGGGATGGTTTGGTTTTGATTTCATCTGATTTCTTATTGTCACCTGTATTAACACATAGGGAAAGGTATTGTTTCTTGCCTGTTATACCGAAAAGGCGTACCGTTCATAGAGAAGGAAACAAGGGAGTGTAACAAGTAGTGTTGCAGTCATAGCCAGGGAAAGGTCAACTTAATGCAAGGTAGAGATGGGCTCCTCGCGAAGTTATGGAGAAAATCCCTTAGTCGCCACACCTCTGTTCAGCTACACTGAGGGAGAATTTAGCCCGGCCAATGCATCTAACCAGCGCGTCTTTTGGATTCTTGGGAGGTTAGGATTATTTTCGCTGGAATTCAGATGACTGAGGGGGGTGGGGGGGGAACCTCATAGAAACTTATAAAATTCTAACAGGACTAGGAGGATATTCCTGATGGTCGGGGAATCTGGAACCAGGAATCACAGTCTGAGGATTCAGGGTGGACCATTTAGGACAAAGATGAGACATTTCTTCACCCAAGGAATGGTGAGCCTGTGGAATTCATTACCACAGGAAGTAGTTGATGCCAAAACATTGAATGTATTCAAGAGGCATCTAGATATAGCTCTTGGGTGAATGGGATCAAAGAGAAAGTGAGATTAGACTATTGAATTGGATGATCAGCTATAATTGTGATGAATGATGGAGCAGACTCGAAGGGCTGAATAGCCTCTCCCTGCTCCTACCTTCTATGTTTCTATGTTTTGTTGTTCATTCCTGAGACATGGGTGTTGCTGGCTAGGCCAGCATTTATTGCCCACCCCTAGTTGCCCTTGAGAAGGCTAAACACAGCTGAATTCAGTCAGAGAATTAAACAAGTAATTATGATTTAAATCATATATGCTGATATTTTAAATGTATTTTAAGTACTGTATGAATTATTGTTCACTTTAGCTGAAGGCAGGTTACCGTAAGGTGTGATGGTAAAGGAGAATAGTTCAGAACCAAAACCAATACTTCTTGAATTACCAAAGAGTATCCGGTGCAGTACACCCACAGTGTTGCTTGGGAGGGACTTACAGGATTTTGACCCTGTTTTGAGGAAAAACCTTTTTATTCAGAGGGTGATGAGGGTCTGGAATGTGCTGTCTGGGAAAGTGAGGGAGACAGGAATGCCTCACATCCTTTAAAAATTACCTGGATGAGTACTTGGCGTGCTCTAACATTCAAGGCTATGAGCCAAGTGCTGGCAAGTGGGATTAGGTGGTTACAGCATTTAATGTGTCGGTGCAGACTCGATGGGCCGAAGGGCCTCTTCTGCACTGTAGTATTCTGTGATTCTGTGGGATATATTTCCAAGTCAGGATGGTGAGTGATTTGGAAGGAAACTTGGTCCCCATGTGTCTGTTGCTGTTGTCCTTCTAGATACAAGTGGTCATGGGTTTAGAAGTTGCTGTCAAAGGAGCCTTGGTGAGTTCCTGCTGTGCATCTTATAGATGTTGGACACAGTACTGCTACTGAACATTGGTGGTGGAGAGAGTTAATAGTTAAGGTGATACCTGGGGTGTCAAACAAGTAGGCTGCTTTACTTTGGATGGTGTCAAGATTCTTGCGTGTTGTTGGAGCTGCATCCAGCCCTTCACACTCCTGACTCACGCCTTGTAGATGATGGACAGGCTTTGGGGAGTCAGGAGTTACGCATTGCAGAATTCCCAACCTTTGACCTGCTCTTGTAGCCGCAATATTTATAGGACTATATCAAACAGTGAAAAGAGACATCATAATATATACCGACATTCATTTCCTTTGCTCTCTCTCTTTTCTCGGCCTCTCATTCTGTATAAATTGATCACAGAATTCAAGCATGCCAGTTTCAATACATGTCTTATTAACCATTGGGGTGATTTCATTGAGTAAAGCATGTAAATTTATGGAACAAACAGGCATTCCAGCAACAGCAACAAATTGCACTTACGTAACACCTCCAGCACATAAAACAATCATGTATGTAAGTGGTCAGAAAGTGACACTGAGTCATAGAAACATAGAAACTAGAAGCAGAGGTAGGCCAATCAGGGCCTGTTCTGCCATTCATTTTGATCATGGTTGATCATCAAATTCAACCAGCAATCCACCTAACCTGCACGTCTTTGGACACTAAGGGGTTTTTGGTTTGTTTTTGGTTTGGTTTTTGTGGTTTTGTTTTGGTGGGACAATTTTCCATGGCCAATCCACTTAACCTACACATCATTGGGCATTAAGTTCAATTTAGCATGGCCAATCCACCTAACCTGCACATCTTTGGACACTAAGAGTCAATTGTACATGGCCAATCCACTTAACCTACGCATCATTGGACATTAAGGTTCAATTTAGCATGGCCAATCCACCTAACCTGCACATCTTTGGACACTAAGAGGCATTTGTACATGGCCAATCCACTTAACCTACGCATCATTGGACATTAAGGTTCAATTTAGCATGGGCAATCCACCTAACCTAGACATCTTTGGACACTAAGGGGCAATTTAGCACAGCCAATGTATCTAACCTAGATCTTTGAACACTTAGGACAATTTATCATGGCCAGTCCACCTTAGCTGCACATCTTTGGGAGGAAATCAGAGAACCCAGAGGAAACTCATACAAGTCTATGTTATTTATGAAATACAAGGGAGAGGGAAAAAATGGTCAACTACAGAATTATCAGTTTCACAATAGTATGTAATTCATAATAGTAGATTCACAAAGGATGTGATACAGAAGAGAAGATTGAGAACAGCACAGAAGTTAAAGACAGTGCATTGAGTAATAAAGGCAGTGTCAGTAATCCTAACACCAGACAGATCAGGCAAAAGCAAGACAGACAGCAAGGGAAGTCCAGATTAAACAGCATTTATTTCAATGCAAGAGACCTGATAGGCAAGGCAGATGAGCTCAGGACCTAGAAGAGTATGTGGGACTGGGATATTATAGCAATTGCTGAAATGTGGCTAAGGGAGGGACAGGACTGGCAGCTCAATGTTCCAGGGTACAGATGCTATAGGAAAGATAGAACAGGAGGTAAGAGAGGAGGGGGAGTTGCACTTTTGATTGGAAAAAAATCACAGCAGTACTGAGAGGGGATATATCCGAAGGTTCATCCACTGAGTAAGAAGAAGGAAATTACTTTAGAAGAGTTGTACTATAGGTCTCCAAATAGTTGGCAGGAAATTGAGGAACAAATATGGAAGGAGATTGCAGATAGCCCCAAAAAAAAAGGGTGGTAATATTAGAGGATTTTAATTTCCCCAACATTGACTGGGATATCCATAGTATTAGAGGGTTGGATAGAAAGAAATTTGTTGAATATGTTCAGGTTGAATTTCTCATTCAGTGTGTGGATGGACTGACTAGAGAGGGAGAAAATCTTGGGAAATAAAGGAAGGGAAGTGACAGAAGTGTTAGTGAGGGATTACTTTGGGACCATTGACTATAATTCCATTAGTTTTAAGATAGCTACGAAGAATGATAGGTCTGGCACAAAAGTTAAAATTCTAAATTGGGGCAAGACCAATTTTGATGGTATCCAGCAGGAACTTTCAAAAGTTAATTGGGGGAGTCTGTGGGGTGTCTGGTAAGTGGGATTGCAAGGGGATCTTCATCAATTGGGCCAGTAGGCTGACGAATGGCAGATGGAATTTAATTTTGATAAACACGAGGTGATACATTTTGATAGATTGAACCAAGGAAGGGCTTACTCAGTTAATGGTAGGGCACTGGGGAGAGTTATAGAACAAAGAGATCTAAGGGTATATGTTCAAAGCTCCTTGAAAGTGGAGTCACAGGTGGACAGAGTGGTGAAGAAGCCATTCGGCATGCTTGGTTTCATTGGTCAGAATATTGAATGCAGGAGTTGGGACGTCTTGTTGAAGTTGTACAAGACATTGATAAGGCCACACTTGGAATACTGTGTGCAATTCTGGTCACCCTATTATAGAAAGGATATTATTAAACTAGAAAGAGTGCAGAAAAGATTTACTAGGATGCTACCAGGACTTGATGGTTTGAGTTATGAGAGGCTGGATAGACTGAGACTTTTTCCTCTGGAGCATAGGAGACTGAGAGGTGATCTTATCAAGGTCTATAAAATAATGAGGGGCATAGATCAGCTAGATAGTCAATATCTTTTCCCAAAGTTAGTGGAGTCTAAAACTAGAGGACTTAACGTTTAAGTTGAGAGAGGAGAGATACAAGAGGGGCAATTTTTTCACGCAGAGGGGGTGAGTGGAACAAGCTGCCAGAGATAGTAGTACAGGTGGGCACAATTTTGTCCTTTAAAAAGCATTTAGTCAGTTACATGGGTAAGACAAGTTACATGGGTAAGATGGATATCGTGGGATATGGGCCAAATGTGGGCAATTGGGACTTGATTGGGTATCTAAAAAAGAAGGGTAGCATGGATAAACTGGGCCATGCTGTCAACCTCCAAAAGAATTGTCAGAATAGTGCAGAGTCAACATGGATCTACAAAAGGGAAATCATGTTTGACAAACATACTGGAATTTTTTGAAGATGTTACTCATAGAATAGGTAAGGGGGAACCAGTGGAAATGATATGTTTAGGCTTTCACAATGATTTTGATAAGGCCTTGCACAGGTTACTAAACGAAATGAGAGCACATGGGGCAGGGGTGATATACTGGCACAGACTGAACATCAGGTTAACAGACAGAGATCAGAGAGTATGTATAAATAGGTTATTCTTAGGTTTGCAGGCTGTGATTGCAAGAACTACTACCAGGGACCCCAGCTATTCACAATCTGCATCAACGATTTGAATGTAGGGAAGCGATGGCTTAGTGGTATTATAACTAGACTATTAATCCTGATAGTCTGGGGACCCAGGTTCAAACCCTGCTGAAATTTCAATTCAATAAAAAGAATCGACTGATGACCGTGAAACCATTGTCAATTGTTGGAAAGACTCATCTGGTTCACTAATGTCCTCTAGGGAAGGAAATCTGCTGTCCTTACCTGGTCTGGCCTACATGTGACTCCAGAACTGCAGCAATGCGGTTGTTTCATAAATGCCCTCTGAACAAAGGCAACCAGGGCTGGGTAATAAATGCTGGCCAGCCAGCGATGCCCGTGTCCCACGATTGAATTTAAAAAAAAAGAATATTTGCAAGTTTGCAGGTGACACAAAGCTAGGTGGGAGTGTGAGTTGTAAGAATGATACAGGGAGACTTAAAGGACAGATCTGGTGAATGGGTAAAAATATAGCAGAGAGAGTGTAATGTAGATTCATATTTTGGCAGAAGCAACAGGGGTGCAGATTATTTCCCGATGATGAGAAACTGTGAAGTGCCGATGTTCTACTTCATGTGTCATTGAAAGCTAACACGAAGGTGCAGTAAGCAAACGGAAAGGCAAGTGGTATGTCGGCCTTCAACACAAGGATATTTGAGTAAAGCTGTCTTACCTGGAGTATTGTGTACAGTTTTGGTCCCCTTAGCAAGGGAAGGATACACTTGCCATCAAGGGAACGCAGTGGAAATTCACTTTAGTGTCTGAGAGTGGTGTGGGGTTGTGGGAGTGGGAATGTGGTCGGTACAGACCCGATGAGCCGAGTGGCCTCCTTCCGTGCCGTGGGGAATCTATGACTCTTTGATAGTCTTGGATGATGAGATTATCTCATGGGGAGAGAACTATATTCCCTAGAATTTAGAAGAACGAGAGGCGATCAGATGCAAAATTCTTAAAAGGCTGGACAAGCTCGATGTACAAAGGATGTTCCCCTAGCCAGGGCATCTAACACCAGGGGGGACACCATCTGAGAATAAGGGGTAGGCCATTTAGGACAGAAATGAGGAAGAACTTCTTCACTTAGAGGATGGTGGATCTGAGAAATTCTCTCCCCTAGAAGATTGTAGAAGCTTGATCATTGAGTATGTTGAAAACGGAGATTGATAGATTTCTAGATGCTAATGACATCGAGGGAATAGTGCGGGAAAATGGTGTTGAGCTCGAAGATTAGCCATGACCTAATTGAGTGACAGAGTGGACTTTAAGAGCTGAATGGCCCTCCTACAGTTCCTATATGGGCAGGCTGTGTTTATTAAAAGCATTTGACCTTGATCTTAAAATAAACTGTGTGGTGTTTGGCAAACTTGATTATTGCCTGCTTCTCAGAGAATTTCTACAAGTGCAGAAGAAGACCATTCGGTTCATCGAGTCTTCATCGGAGACAACCCCACCCAGGCCCTATGCCCGTAACCCCAGGGTTTACCCTGCTAATTCCCCTGACACTAAGAAGCAATTTAGCATGGCCAATCCACCTGACCCGCACATCTTTTGGACACCAGAGTTTCACCACTTATCAACTAGCCCCAGAATATCATTTTCTCTTCTGGATCTTGTGGATTCAATTGGGTCATGTGGATTTTTTTAGGGTCTTTTAAGAGACTTTTGGATAAGTACGTGGAACTTAATAAGATAGAGGGTTATAGGTACGCCTAGTAAGTAGGGATATGTTCGGCACAACTTGTGGGCCAAAGGGTCTGTTTGTGCTGTAGTTTTTCTATGTTTCTATCACGTTTGGTGCTGAATTAACAATTGTATTTAATTTGACTTATTATTGTCACATGTATTAGTTTACAATGAAAAGTATTGTTTCTTGAGCACTATGTAGACAAACAATACCGTTCATAGAGAAGGAAAGGAGAAAGTGCAGAATGTAGTGTTACAGTCATAGCTAGGGTGTAGAGAAAGATTAACAACATAAGATAGGTCCTTTCAAAAGTCTGATGGCAGCAGGAAAGAAGCTGTTTCTTGAGTTGGTTGGTACATGACCTTAGACCTTTTTATCTTTTACCAGCTGGGAAAAGGTGGAAAAGAGAATGGCCGGGAATGTGGCGTCCTTAATTATGCTGGCTGCTTTTCTGAGGCTGCGGGAAGTGTAGACAGAGTCAATGGATGGGAGGCTGGTTTATGTGATGGATTGAGCTATGTTCATGACCGTTTATAGTTTCTTGCAGTCTTGGGCAGAGCAGGAGGCATAGCAAGCTGTGTGATACAACCAGAAAGAATGCTTTCTGTGGTTTACCTGTAAATGTTGGTGAGAATCGTAGTCGACATGCCAAATTTCCTTAGTCTCCTGAGAAAGTAGAAGTGTTAGTGGGCTTTCTTTCTTTTATCAGTGTCTTAAGTAGGCTTACATTAACACTGCAATAAAGTTACTGTGAGAATTCCCTAGTTGCCCCACCTGTTCAGGGAAACTGAGGGAGAATTTAGCACAGCCAATGCACTAACCAGCATGCCTTTCGAACTGTGTACCAGAGGAACCTCACACAGGTAGAAGAACATGCAGACTTGAGACAAATAGTGACCCAACCTGGGACCCAAGCGCTCTGATGCAGCAGTGCTCACCACTGTGCCACCCTGACTATGGTTCTACACCAGCGTCAAGGAACCATGATAGGTTGTTGGTGATCTAGAAAGCTGAAGCTGTTGAACATTTCCAATTCATCCCCATTGATATGGAATAATAGAATCCCTACAAGTGCAGAAGGAGGCCATTTGGCCCATCGAGTGTGTAGTGACTCTCTGAAAAAGCATCTCACCCAGGCTCACACCACCCATCTCCTCACCCTAGCCCTGTAATTCCACACTAATGCCCTCCAACCTCTAAGTGTGTCAATAGAAGGCAAAAGCTGTCTAAACTTTATTGTGAGATGGGCGGTCTTAGACGTTAATGACATGGCAAAGTTGTCTGCAACTGAGTTTCCAGATTGGTGTTCCACAGGGAGCTCTGGTTTAATATGACAATTTATGAATTGTTTTCGTTCATTCATTCTCGGCAAGGACATCTCCTGTTTCTGCTCAGCAGATTTCTATTTTGCTCATCTTGACACAAAAGAAAGTTATGCCAACTCGATATTGAGGAATCGCTGAGGAATCTTTTAATTAGCTCATCATTCTGTTGCAGTTTCTCTGCTGAATGCCTTCATTTATTATAGATATCTTGACAGCAAAATAGCAAAGACTTATCACAGATAATCAGATAGGGAAATCGGTAAGTTCTTTTCAGGGGAACAAAAGGAAACTTAATTTCCTTTGGATTCTCATCTATTCTACATCAAGCGTTACCCAATGTCATAGACTGTCCCTCCAACTGAAATATAATTCCAATTTCATAAAGAAAGCATGAATGCTGCACTAAATAGAAGTCATAATTCAACCTTTTGAATGTACGCTCTGCAAGCAATTGCAATGGTTTGCAATGTTAATGGTGACATACTTGAATTAGTTCAGAGAAATAACTTCAAAGTATTAAGTGTTTCTGCTAAATGGCCAGAGTGAGAAAAAGGTCCCCTTCTTTCTCCCTTTTCCTATCTCTTTCTCCTCCTCTCAGACCTCAGGAATGTAGCAGCCATTCAGACCATCGAGCCTGTTCCACATTCGATCATAGCTGATAGGACTTTTTTCCACACTATCCCCATCTCCATGGTGGCACAGTGGTTAGCACTGCTGCCTCACAGCTCCATGGACCCAGGTTCAATTCTGCCCTCGGGTCACTGTCTATGTGAAGCTTGCACTTTTTCCCCATATCTGCGTGGGTTTCCTCTGGGTGCTCCGGTTTCCTGCTACAGTCCAAAGATGTGAGGGTTAGGTTGATTGGCCATTCTAAATTGACCCTATTGTCAGTGGTATTAGCAAGGTAAATACATGAGGTTACGGGGATAGAGCCTGGGTGGGATAGTGTTCGATACAGACTCAATGGTCTGAATGGCCTCATTTTGTATTGTATGGATTCTGTGATTCTATTATTCTATCTTTGGACCCTAAGAGGTACTTTAGCATGGCCAATCCATCTAACCTGCACATCTTTGGTACTAAGAGGTAATTTAGCATGGCCAATCCATCTAACCTGCACATCTTTGGTACTAAGAGGTAATTTAGCATGGCCAATCCATCTAACCTGCACATCTTTGGTACTAAGAGGTACTTTAGCATGGCCAATCCATCTAACCTGCACATCTTTGGTACTAAGAGGTACTTTAGCATGGCCAATCCATCTAACCTGCACATCTTTGGTACTAAGAGGTAATTTAGCATGGCCAATCCATCTAACCTGCACGTCTTTGGTACTAAGAGGTAATTTAGCATGGCCAATCCATCTAACCTGCACATCTTTGGACACTAAGGGGTAATTTAGCATGGCCAATCCATCTAACCTGCACATCTTTGGACACTAAGGGGTAATTTAGCATGGCCAATCCATCTAACTTGCACATCTTTGGACCTTAAGGGGTAATTTACCACGGCCAATCCATCTAACTTGCACATCTTTGGACCTTAAGGGGTAATTTACCACGGCCAATCCATCTAACTTGCACATCTTTGGACACCAAGGGGTAATTTAGCATGGCCATTCCACCCTAACCTACATACGTTTGGAGTGTGGGAGGAAACCGGAACACCCAGAGGAAATCAATGCAGACACGGGAAGAACATGACAGTCACCCAAGATTTGAAAATGGGTCACTGGCACTATGAGGTAGCAGTGCTATCCACTGTACCACCGTGCTATCCACTGTACCACCGTGCTATCCACTGTACCACCGTGCCTTTTCTGTGCTGTAAATTCTACTGAAGAATGTTCTTCCTCATTGATTTTAATTTCTGCATTTCCCCAGATACATCTTTTATTTTTTGCTATTATCATCTCATTTTGCTTTGCACCATCATACTTCTGACACTTAATTGCTCCTGTCTTCTATCCTATCACAGATCTTTTCCTCTATCCCCCACCTCCTCCCTGTTCCCCCCACCTTTGTCTCTGTCTTCCTGTTTAAAATCGGTTGTGTTGCTAATTTTTCCCAGTTTTAATAAGAGACGGTTAACCTGATGTAATGACCTCAATGGGACCCAGGAAGTTAACCTCTTGGAGTATGGGTAATGATTGCCTGCCCAATCAGGGAGCCTCAGCTAAGGCCATGAGACATAGGAGCAGAATTAGGTCACTCGGCCCGTCGAGTGTGCTCCACCATTCAATCATGGCTGATTTTTTTCCTCATCCCCATTCTCCTGCTTTTTCCCCATAACCCCTGATTCCCTTATTAATCAAGAACCTATCTTTCTCTGTCTTAAAGACACAATGACCTGGTCTCCACAGCCTTCTGTGGCAAAGAGTTCCACAGATTCATCATTCTCTGGCTGAAGAAATTCCTCCTCATCTCTGTTTTAAAGATCATCTCTTTAGCCTGAGGTTGTGCCCTCTGGTTCTAGTTTTTCCTACTAGTGGAAATATTCGCCCCACATCCATTTTATCCAGGCCACGCAGTATCCTATAAATTGTAATAAGACACCCCCTCATCCTTCCAAATTCCAAGGAATACAGACCCAGAATGTTTAACCTTTCCTCATATGACAAGCTCTTCATTCTGGGGATCATTCTTGTGAACCTCCCCTGGACCTTTCTAAGGCCAGCACAGCCTTCCTTAGATATGGGGTCCAAAACTGCTCACAATATTCCAAATGGGGTCTGACCAGAGCCTCATACAGCCTCAGACGTACACCCCTGCTCTTGTATTCCAGCTGTATTGACATCAATGCTAATATTGCATTTGCCTTCCTAACTACCAAATGAACCTGCACATTAACCTTAAGAGAATTTTGAACAATGATTCCCAAGTCCCTTTGTGTTACTGATTTCTTAAGCAATTTTCCATTTAGAAAATAGTCTCTGCCTCCATTCCTCCTTCCAAAATGCATCATAACCTCACATTTTCCCACATTGTATTCCATCTGTCACTTCTTTGCCCACTCTCCTAACCTGTCCAAGGCCTTCTGTAATCCTCCTGCTTCGTCAATACTACCCGCCCCTCTACATATCTTTATATCATCTGCAAATTTAGCAGCAGTGTTTTCAGTTCCTTCTTTCAAATCGTTAATGTGTATTGTGAAAACTTGTGGTCCCAGCACTGACCCCTGAGGCACATCACTAGTCACTGACTGCCATCTTGTGAAAGATCCTTTTATCCCCGCTCTCTGCCTTCTGCTAGTCAACCAATCTTCTATCTTACTGAGTCTCCTGGGTTCTCCAAACTGACCATCTGCTGATGACACTTGCTTGATTTGATTCGATTTATTTTTGTCTCATGTATTCATATACAGTGAAAAGTATTGTTTCTTGCACGCACTATACAGACAACGCATACCATTCATAGAGAAAGAACGGAAATGGTGCAGAATGTAGTGTTACAGTCATAGCTGGGGGTGTAGAGAAAGATCAACTTAATGTGAGGTAGCTCCATTCAAAAGTTTGACAGGCAGCAGGGAAGAAGCTGTTCTTGAGTCCACTGGTACGTGACCTCAGACTTTTGTAGCTTTTTCTCGATGGAAGAAAGTGGAAGAGAGAATGTCCAGGGTACAAGAGGTCCTTGATTATGCTCAGTAAGAAGTCTCACAACAACAGATTAAAGTCCAACAGGTTTATTTGGAATCATGAGCGCTGCTCCTTCATCAGATGAGTGGAGGTAGGTTCACAAACACGACATGTATGAACAAGGACTCAACTGCAAGATAATTACAGATTGGAATGTGAAGAATGGTTGGAATGCGAGTCTCTACAGGTACAGACAGGGCGAGTGAAGAGGGGAATAATCACAAGTTAAAGAGGTGCGGAATTGTCTCAAGCTCAATTACTAGGACTTTGCAAGCCCAGGCCAAATAGTGGGGGTTACAGATAGTGTAACATGAACCCAACATCCTGATTGAGGCCGTTCTCATGTGTGCGGAATTTGGCTATCAGTTTCTGCTCGACGACTCTGTGCTGTCGTGTGTTGTGAAGGCCGCCTTGGAGAACACTTACCCAAAGATCAGAGGCTGAATGTCCATAACTGCTGAAGCGTTCGCCAACAGGAAGAGACCAGTCCTACTTGGCGATTGTCTCAAGGTGTCCGTTCATCCATTGTCGCAGCATCTGCATGATACTTCTTTTATTCATTTACGGGATATGGGTGTCTCTGGCTGGCCAGCATTTATTGCCCATCTCTGCGAATCAACCACATTGCTTAGGCTCTGATGTCACATGTAGGCCAGACTGGATAAGGACAGCAGATTTCCTTCGCTAAAGGACATTAATGACCCAGATAGGTTTTTTCCAACAATCAACAATGGTTTCCTGGTCATCAGTAGACTTTTACTTTTAGCTGTTTTATTGAATTCAAATTTCACCAGTTGCCGCGGTGGGATTCGAACCCGGGTCCTCGGAGCATTACTCTGGATCACTAGTCCAGCAACAATATCACTATGCCATCGCCTCCCCTAAAATGAAGGTAAGCCTATAGATCAGGACATAAGGGAACATTCCCCCATATTTTTGATGGAATTTATTTCTGGTGTCCTGGTTTTATTTCCCCACACAGTAAGGAAGAGACTACAGCAGTGAGGGGCAACCTGGGCTAGTGAATGGCCTACATTAGTGGGTCACAAGATTGAAACTGGGCTTGTTCACTAATTGTGACCCCGTGAATAAGATCAAATATATTTAAAACATGCTGAATATTGCACATTGATTCATGGAAAATGTTTCATCATTTATGTATTGGGTCAACACGGTGGCACAGTGGTTGGCACTGCCGCCTCACGGCTTCAGGGACTGTCTGTGTGGAGTTTGTACATTCTCCCCATGTCGGCATGGGTTTCCTCTGGATGCTCAGGTTGCCCCTCACACTCCAATAGTGTACAAGTTTGGTGGATTGGCCATGGAAAACCATCCCTTGGTATCCCATGATTTGTAGGTTAGGGAGATTAGCCATGCTAGAATTAGAGGCCATCGGTTTAAGGTGAGAGGGGAGAGATTCAGAAGTCTCCAGACAGGCAATTTTTTTCACACACAGAGGGTGGTGAGTGTCTGGAACAAACTGCCAGAGGTAGTAGTAGGGATGGGTACGATTTTGTCTTTTAAAAAGCATTTAGATAGTTACGTGAGTACGATGGGTATAGAAGGATATGGGCCAAATATGGGCAACTGGGATTAGCTTAGGAGTTTTTTGAAAAAAGGGTGACATGATAGATTGAGCCTAAGGGCCTATTTCCATGCTGTAAACCTCTATGACTCTATGCTAAATTGCCCTTTAGTATCCAAAGATTAGGTGGATTGGCACTAGGAAATTGTCCCTTAGTGTTCCATGATTTGTAGGTTAGGGAGATTAGCGATATAAATGTGTGGGTTTATGGGGATGGGGCAGGAGGGGGTCCCAGATAAGATGCACTGTGGAAGAGTCAGTGCAGACTCAATGGGCCAAATGGCCTCCTTCTGCACTGCAGAGATTCTGTAAGATGAAGGAAAAGTGATTTTTTTTTCTGGATGTGACTTGCATTTAAAATTATGTGATATCTGAACTGGTCGATTCCAGACACCTGTTTGCAGAGGAGAGACTCTGGATCACATGTAAAGACTTCAGCAAAGGTGTGATGTGTACAAGTAACAGAGGCTGTTCAATTGATAGGTTTAAAAACCTGCCTTGCTCTGGTAATGGTACTTTCACACTCAGTCTCATTACATATTCAATTAACCAGCAAGACAAAAATGAATCATAATAAACAGCTTGATAAGCCGCAGTTAGAAAGACGTGATGCCAGAATTTAGAATCTACAATGCAGAAGGAGGCCATTTGGCCCATCGACCCTACACCGACAACAATCCCACCCAGGTCCCATCCCTGTAACCCCACATATTTACCCCTCTAATCCCCCTGAAACTCAGGGACATATTTAGCCTGGCCTGTCAACCTAACCTGCACATCATTGGACTGTGGGAGGAAACTGGAGCACCCGGAGGAAACCCACGCAGACACAAGGAGAATGTGCAAGCTCCGCACAGACAGTGACCCAAGGCCGGGAATCGAACCCGGGCCCCTGACGCTGTGAGGCAGCACTGTGCTAACCACTGTGCCACTGTGCTTTACGAAAGCTCCTAGTTATCAGTTGTCACATTTTCTCATCAGCAAGGTTAATTTGGAATTAAAGTACTTTGGCAAAATGAAAGTGTAATTTCAGTGTCGATAATAGGTACCTTGGAGTGATTCCCAGAGACACATCTCGCATCTAACCATAACATCAAGCTTTATAGATCTGAGTCCAGGAAGACATTAGGTAGAAAGACGATAAAAATGCTTATCCTTGTGACATGCCATTTGACAAATAACTTACAATAACTAAAGGGCAAAGGCATTATACATGTTTCAAACTGCTGAAACACATCAGAATAATCTAATATAAACTATCGCCAATATTTTTACACTGTACATTGTCACGCGTTACATTGTTAGTTATACGTTGCGATGAATATCATACAATGCGGTTCCACTTGATAAAAAGTGCAGACAATCCAATTATTTGTGTAATAGGGAGCGACAATGTCTGAGTGAGATTATTGCTAGACTATTAATCCAGAAACTCAGCTAATGTTCTGGGGGACCTGGGTTCGAATCCCATCGCAGCAGATGATGGAATTTGAATTCAATAAAAAAAATCTGGAATTAAGAATCTACTGATGACCATGATTGTAGGAAACTTAGGGAAACTGATTGGGAAAGGTCGTTCGAGGGTAAGTCCACACGAGGCATGTGGGACTCTTTCAAGGGAATACTGAAAATGTTGCAAGATAAATATGTGCCGGCCAAGAGGAAAGATGGGAAAGGTAGGATTAGAGAGCCGTGGATTACTAGGGATATTGAGGACTTGGTTAGGAAGAAAAGAGAGGCGTATGATAGGTCAAAGCAGCTGGGAACTGAGACAGCATTGAAGGAATATAGAGAGAGTAGGAGGGAGCTCAAATGGGGAGTTAGAAAGGCAAAAAGGGGGCATGAAATGATTTTGGCGGATAGGATTAAGGAAAATCCAAAGGCTTTTTATCCTATGTTAGGAATAAAAGGGTGGTTAGAGGAAAAATCGGACCTCTTAGGGGCAGAGGAGGGGAACTGTGCTTAGAGCCCGAGGGAATGGCGGAGATCCTGAATGAATACTTTGCGTCGGTATTCATGAAGGAGAGGGGCTTGTTGACAGCTCCTGTCTCTGAGGGAGCTGTGGACCAGTTGAGGGAAATATCCATACCGAGGGAGGAAGTGTTAGAGCTTCTAGGTAGCATTAAAATTGATAAATCTCCTGGGCCTGATGGCATTTATCCCAGACTGCTTAGGGAGGTGCGAGGTGAAATTGCTGGGCCTCTGACACAAATCTTTGTCTCTTCCTTGGACACAGGTGAGATCCCAGAGGACTGGAGAATAGCTAATGTTGTACCGTTGTTTAAAAAGGGTAGTAGGGATAACCCTGGAAATTATAGGCCGGTGAGTTTGACGTCAGTGGTAAGGAAGCTGTTGGAGGGGATTCTTAGAGATAGGATGTATAGGCACTTAGAGCGTTGCAATCTGATTAGGGATACGCAGCATGGATTTGTTAAGGGGAGGTCATGCCTTACAAATCTGGTAGAATTTTTTGAGGAGGTGACGAAAACGGTGGACGAAGGGCGAGCCGTTGATGTTGTCTATATGGATTTTAGTAAGGCGTTTGACAAAGTCTCTCATGGGAGGTTAGTCGAGAAGGTCAAGGCAAATGGGATACAAGGACAGGTAGCTAGATGGATAAGTAACTGGCTTGGTAATAAGAGACAGAGAGTAATAGTGGAAGGGTGTTTTTCTAGCTGGAGGTCGGTCACTAGTAGTGTGCCACAGGGCTCGGTACTGGGACCTCTTCTATTTGTAATATATATAAATGACTTGGAAGAGGGAGTAAGTGGAGTGATCAGCAAGTTTGTAGACAATACAAAGATGGCTGGACTTGCGGATGGTGAGGAGCATTGTCAGGTGATGCAGCAGGACATAGATAGGCTGGTAGCTTGGGCAGATAGATGGCAGATGGAATTCAATGCTGATAAATGTGAGGTGATGCATTTCGGGAGAAAGAATGTAGGGGGGAGGTATATGATAAAGGGTAGATCTATTAAGAGTATAGAAACACAGAGGGACATGGGGGTGCAGGTGAACAAGTCTCTGAAGGTGGCAGAGCAAGTGGAGAAGGTTGTGAAGAAAGCATATAGCATGCTAGCCTTTATAGGAAGGGTATAGAGTACAAGAGCTGGCCTTTAATGTTGCAGTTGTATAAAACGCTGGTTAGACTTCATTTGGAATACTGCGTCCAGTTCTGGTCGCCTTACTACCGGAAGGACGTGGAGACTGGAGAGAGTGCAGAGGAGGTTTACCAGGATGCTGCCTGGTATGGAAGGTCTGAGTTACGAGGAGAGATTAGGCAAATTGGGACTGTTTTCCTTTGAAAGATGTAGACTTAGAGGAGATCTAATAGAGGTGTACAAGATTATGAGGGGTATAGATAGAGTAAACAGGGTTAAGCTTTTTCCTAGGATGGACTCAAATAGCACGAGGGGTCATGGGCTTAGGGTGAGGGGGGTAAGGTATAATTTGGATGCTAGAGGGATTTTTTTCCACACAGAGGGTGGTGGGGGTATGGAACGCGTTGCCAAGTAAAGTGGTGGAGGCAGGTACTCTGGAGTTATTTAAGAAATACTTAGATGGGCACATGAACAGAATGGGAATGGAGGGGTATAGAAACTGATTTAAAATAGGGATCATGAGCCTTGGGAGTCCCTGGGAAGTGTGTAAATAGATGATGATATTGATGTACTTGTTTTTATCCTATAGGTGCTTTGGTCCACCTTGTTGTCTAACAAGGGGCATACACACGATGGGTCGTGGGAGGGCTGCTCTTGGATTTTTTTCGAGAGTATCCTAGTGCTTCACGTCGTTAGTGTACGCTTGACCTGGACCATTTGATGGGGCAACACGACAGCTCAGTGACTATCGCTGTGCTGTGCAGATACATGGATTTGGGCCTGTGTCTGTGGGAGTTTGCACATTCTCCCTGTGCTTGCGTGGGTTTTCTCCGGGTGCTCCGGTTTCCTCCCACAGTCTGAAAGACGTGCTGCTTAGGTGCATTGACCCAAACAGGCACCAGAATGTGGCGACTAGGGGTATTTCGCAATAACTTCATTGCAGTGTTAATGTCCAGTCTGACTGAGACCTCCCACCTTACCATCTAGGAGACAAAGTGAACCCTCAGTGTTTCAAACATAGTGTTCACTAGGTCACTTTAAAGACATTTTAAGGATAGTAACTCTTGTGATCAACCAATACCTGGCACAGAAAAATACAAAACCATAAAGAATTAACAAAACTGGATAATCACATGGATGATGTTGGAATAGTGTAGGTTAGATTGGCTTTAGATTGGTTTCACAGGTCGGTGAAAACATTGAGGGCCAAAGGACCTGTACTGCGCTGTAATGTTCTACGTTCTAAACTCTTATATAAAGGCAAAATTCTGCTGGAATCGGAAACAAAGATAGAAAATGCTGGAAAAGCTCTCAACAGGTCTGACAGCATCTTTGGAAAGATTTTATGGGTGGCACAGTGGGTTAGCACCACTGCTGCACAGCACCAGGGACCCGGGTTCTATTCCCTGTTTGAGTCACTGTCTGCATGGAGTCTGCATGTTCTCCCCGTGTCTGCATGGGTTTCCTCTGGATGGTCCAGTTACCTCCCATAGATGTGCGGGTTAGGTGGATTGGCCGTGCTAAATAAATGCTTAGTGTCAGAGGGATTAGCAGAGTAAATATGTGGGGTTGCGGAGATAAGGGAGGGGAGTGGGGGGGAGTGATTCTCCCATCCCGCAGCACTGTTTTATTAGCGCAGTGAGCGGGAGATTCTAGTGGAAGCCGTTTCCTGGGCTACCGACTGAGCCTCTGTGCATCTCCCAGCACCGGAATTCTGGCACTGTCAGCTCCGCACCAGGAATTGGCATGGAGATACCTAATGTATTCAGTGACTCACTTCCCTATGATCTAAATATAACTCACAGGCCTCCCCCTATTCCCCGCCATCTATGTTCCATCCAGTGAGGTTTAGCATAGCTCCCACTTACAGGAAGCTGGCAGCCCAATCCCCACTGGAGTGAAGCGGGTGCAATCAATGCCCCCCCCCCCAGAGGGTTGGGATTAAGCAGGGCTTCCCCCTGAGCAGGACCTGGGTTTGATTCCGGGTTTGGGTCACTGTCTCTGCGGAGTCTGCACCTTCTCCCCGTGTCTGCGTGGGTTCCCTCCGGATGCTCTGGTTTCCTCCCATAATCTGAAAGACGTGCACGTTAGGTGCATTGGCTAGACTAAATTCTCTCTCTCAGTGTACCCAAACAGGCCCTGGAGTGTGGCGACTAGGAGATTTTCACAGTAACTTCATTGTAATGTAAGCCTACTTGGGATGTGAAGAAATAAACTTAAAACACACCTTTAGACATGCCTTTTCATGGAATTTTCCACAGTTTTAATCCTTAAATCAATCTTCAGGAGACCCCAAGTTATTTAGTTTTTATTGGACACTAGTTAGACCTGGAATATCATGTAGAGTTCTGGGCACTGCATTATCAGAAGGATGTGAAGGTGTTGGAGAGAGTGTGGAAGAGGTTAACAGGAACGGTTCCAGGGATTGAGAAACTTCAGTTATGAGGATGGATTGGAGAGGATGGGACTGTTCTCCTCGGAGAGAAGGCGGCTAAGAAGAGGTTTGCTGGAGATGTTCAAAATCATGAGGAGGCTGGATAGAGCAGACAGGGAGAAACTGCTCCTCCTCGGAACAGGATCGAGAACAAGAGGGCACAAGCTTGAAATGATTTGCAAAAGAAGCAAACGTAATTGTGAGGAAAAGCTTTTTCACCCAGCGAGTGGGTGAGGCCTGGGATGTTCTGCCTGGAAGTGTGGTGGAGGCAGGTTCAATCGAGGCATTCAAGATGATTATTTGAATAGAAGCAATGTGGGGGTCGGGGGAGAGGGTGTGCGTGGAAGACAGGGGAATGGCACTGAGTCATTCTTTGAGGACCAACACCCACACCCCCCCTCCCCCATGTGCCATGAGTAAAGATACAAAATCATTAAAAATTCATCTGATTAAACTAAAACTAACCACAGCCTTCCGCTCTGCGCGTGACATCTCCAATTGATCTCCAGTGCATGCACCAGCTGGAAAAGATCCACACGTGCAGAGTTTAGATTTTTCACATTGGTCAAGCCCATGGGCACTGACCAGCAGGACACGGAGCTGAAGGCAAAGATATCCACGCGCCCGCACAAAAAAGTAAACAAAAAGGTTTCAGAGAAGCGAGAGAGATGCAATAACTGGAACATGGTGTTTTGAGATATCACAACACTGAAACCATGCTAATAACTTGTATCTTTAATTACACTGAGCTAATGCCTGGATGTGAAATTGGTATTAAGCTGTAACTCCCATCCTGCACTTTAGCAGTGTTGATTATAACATTTTCTGTTCCACCTCTTGCTCAGAATATTAATACAGGAAGCAAAATAGCGCAGATGCTGGAAATCTGTCTTCTAAAAAATGCTGAAAAAACTCAGATAACCAAGCAGCGTCTGTAGACGGAAACAGTCTGTGCTTTTGTTGTTAACGATTTTAGAATATTAAATTGTGCATGAACTGGATAAATTATTTATAAACTGTGCTTGTAAATAAATCAATGTTCCCTTTATTCGGCTTAGATTTATATTGTATTGTTTATATTTTTCCAAGTCAATGATTCAGTTTTTGCAGTACTCAATACTAAGTGCTGATAACTCCAGTTTGAGTGGAATATCAAATGTTTGGCATCCACACAATAAAACATGAGAACCCATGTTTCAATTCCCTCCGGATTTATTGCCTGGGTATCAAATGTGGGCCAAAAAAAAATCACCTAAAGGGTAGCTCAGAGAAAATAGGTGCTGTGACCCAAAATACAGTGGCTGTTGGAGCCATCCTAAAGAATCAGAATCCCCACAGTGCAGAAGGAGGCCATTCAGCCCATTGGGCCTGCACTGATATCAATCCTACCCAGGCCCTATCCCCGTAATCTCAGATATTTACCCTGATAATCCCCCTGACACTAAGGGGCAATTTAGCACGGCCAAGCAACCTAACCCGTACATCTTTTGGAGTGTGGGAGGAAACCCATACAGACATGGGGAGAATGTGCAAACTCCACCCAGACGGTGTCCCAAGGCTGGGATTCAACCTGGGTCCCTGGCACTGTGAAGCAACAGTGCTCACCACTGTGCCATCTACTTTGCAACCAACTCTCCACACTTCACAATAAATACTAAGTCTCTTTGCCTTCCCTTCCCATATACCAGCCTCTAGCAAACCTTCAGTCTTACACCAGCAACCAC
Source organism: Sphyrna mokarran (assembly GCA_024679065.1). Lineage (NCBI taxonomy): Eukaryota > Metazoa > Chordata > Chondrichthyes > Carcharhiniformes > Carcharhinidae > Sphyrna > Sphyrna mokarran. The sequence goes on from JAGIQG010000032.1 coordinate 7,440,546, forward strand.
AAACCATTGAAGGGTAATTGTGCTTTTAATGAGATCTACATGAAAAGGAACCTTCATGTACACACACAAGTGCTAGGAAATACACAGGTAATATGGTCCATATTCTACAGTAGATCATAATGTGTAGCTTTGATAAAAGTTTCACAGATGAGGAATATGAAATATTGGCAAGGGCTGCAATGGGAGTTCATATACAATAGCTTATCAAAGAACAAAACAGCACAGGAATGGGCCCTTCAGCCCATCAAGTCTGTGCTGACACAGATGCCTCTCTAATATTTTCTTGCCTCTATGCGATCCACATCCCTCTACTCACTGCCTATTCATGTATCTATCCAGCTGTCTCTTGAACATTGTTTTAGAATCTGCTTCCACCATCCTCCAACGTGCATGAAAAACTTTCTCCCCCTCACTTTCAATCTTTGCCCCCAAGTAATTGACCCTTCGACCCTGGGAAAAAAAAACTCCGACTCCCCAAGCCTGTCATAATCTTGTAAACCTCTATCAAGTCCCCCTCTTATCCTCCAACACTTCAATGAAAACAATCCAAGTTTGTTCAACTTTTTCATAGTCCATGTTCTCCAAACCAACCCACACCCTGGTAAATCTCTTCCATACCCTTTCCAATGTATCAACATCCTTCCAGTAGTGTGGCAACCAGAATGGTACACAATGCTCCAAATGCATTCTAACCAAAGTCTTATACAGCTGCAACATGATTTTCCCATTCCTATACTCAATGCCCCGATCAAAGTCAGCATGCTATACAACTTCTTGTCCACCTTCAGGGAACTGTGGATCTGCACACCGAGATCCCTCCGTGTGCTAATATATCTGTATATCTCCTTTCTGCTGTAGGCCTTCCAGAACACATCGCCTCACGTTTATCCAGGTTAAATTCCATCTGCCATCTTCTGGGCTCAATCTCCAGTTGATTTATATCCTCCTCATTACCTGTTACTTCCCCAATTATTGCATCATATGCAAATTTACTAATCAAACATTTTCCTCCAAATCATTTATATATATATATAAGGCCCCAGCACTGATTCTTGTGGAACACTGCTTGTCACAGACATCCAGTTAGAAAAGTACCCTCCCACTGCTGCTCTCTGCTTTCTATGCCCAAGCCAGTTCTGTATCCTCTTACCAGTTCACCGCAGATTGTGCATGACTTTATCTTCTATATTAGCCTGCCAGGAGGAACCTTAAAGGCTTTATTAAAGTCCATGATTACAACATCCACTGCACTGCCCAACCTTTCTTGCCACTTCCTTAAAGAACTCAATCAAATTTGCAAGACAATCTTCCCTTCACAAAACCACACTACCTATCGCTAAGTCTATCCTCTTCCAGATGAGAGTACATCCTTCCTTAAGGATCTTCTCCAATAATTTCCTCATCACTGATACAAGATTCACAGGCCTATAATTTTCTGGATTGTCTTTTCTGCCCTCGAGCAACGTTAGCTACTCTCCTGTCCCCTGGTACCTCACCCATGGATGAAGAGACAAAAATCTTGTCAAGGCTTTCACAATTTCTTCCCTTGCCCCTCAGTATTCTAGGTTAAACTATCGAGCCCAGGGGATATGTTCACCTTAATTTCAAAGCCTCCTCCCCTTTTATCTCAAAATGTGAGAATGTTACCATCCTCCTTTATGAGGACTGGTATAAGATCTCATTAAAAAAATCTCACCCACTTCATTTGACTCCACACACATTCCCTCCACTGTCCTTAAGTGGAGCAACCTTTCTTTAGCTATGCTCTTCACACAAAAAAAAGGGCTTAGTATTGCCTGCCAAAGATATTACTGTCCCCTTTTTTCCACAAGTCTGTGTAAGCTCTTATGTTGCCTTTCTATTCATCAAGCACCTTATGTTGTCAATTTCCTGAAACATTTTTTTCTCTCCCTCTCCACTAAGCTCAGTGTCATTCAGGGTTCCCAAATCTTGCCGTCTTTATCCTTCATTATTATTGGGACATACGGGTCCTGAATTGTTAGCTGTATCCAAACTATCAAACTGATACATTCCAGATCCAAGCTGGCAAGGCAGGCTACCTGCTTCTTGTCTTGGTCTACATGATCCAAGTTAAAGCAGGCATTACACCCCTTTCAGAGCTTGATCTCATTTGCATCTTAGTCAAAAAGACCTAGATGCTGTTTTTAAAAAAAAATTGCTTCAAATAAAGCTAGTGTAATTTTTTAAAATCAAGTGCAGGACAGCAAAACTACACTTTAGCTTAGCCAAAAGACTCCCACTCATGTAGCTACTCTCAAAACACCAACAAGAAAAAAAAACACTACATTCCCAGTTAGCTTTCTCCCAATTTAATACTTCACTTTAGGATCACTATCCAAACATCTTGAAGCTTAGAATGGTGAGCATGGTTCCCAAAATGGTCCCCCATGGAGACATTGAACCTGGACAGGTGGTCATTTCCCAGAATCAGATCTAAGATAGCCACTTGGAGTTGGGCTATCAACACATTACCTCAAGAAGCACCTCTTGGACATTGAATAAACTCTGCCCAAGCCCTTGGAATCCCTAATTGGTTGGTGCAACATTGAAGACCAAAGGGCCTGTTCTGTGCTGTAATATTCTACCCCAGTCTATGTTGGGAGAAGTTAAAAATCATCCAGCACAACTTCCTTGTTTTTACATCTTCCCCTAATCTGCTGATTTAATCAATTCCTCCACTTCACACTGGCTGTTGGGAAGCCTGTTGTACAACCCAATTGCGATCACACAGCTATTGAGTTCTATCCACATGGCCTTATTGCATGATTCCAAGGAGTCCTCCCTTAGTATAGCTGTGACATTCTCCCAAATCAGTAAAGCAACACCCCCCACCCCAGCCCTTCAGCATCCAAATCCTGGAATGCTAAACCTTGCCTCTTTCATCCAAGTCTTGGTAGCTGCCACAACATTAGTGCTATATAGCACTAATAAGTTCATCTACTTTACTTGGTCATACTCCTGTGTTAAAGCAAAACACTCAGACCATGTGCCCATGTTTTGTACACTATTCCTAAGTTTTATTTCAGTCTTATAATCACAGTTCTCCAGCCTCCGTATTCCAATTTCTCTGCCTTGCACTTCTTACTGCTCTTTTCCCCCCTCCTATCCCCAGTTTACTTTTAAAGTTCCTTCATTGGTTCCCACCCCCCTGCCATATTAGTACAGCTGGAGGGTTTAAACTATAACCACTCCTTCAGAAATTGGTTCCAGTCTGGCCCAAATACAGACCACCTGTTTTGTACTGTCCCAAGAATTTGAATCCTTAAGCCATATATTCACCTCAGCTACCCTGACATCCCTACTTGGCTTCCAATGCCATGTGCTAATCAATCTTGAGATTACTATCTTTGACTAGAATCTAGAGCCTTGATTTCCCTTTCCTGAAGCCTCTACTCACATGGCTGGCACAAATTGTATAGTTAACAGTTTAAGTTGTCACAACTAGGCTTACAGTCACACAAAGATGTTACTGTAAAATCCCCTCATCACCACATTCTGGCATCTGTTCAGGTACACCAAAGGGAGATTTTAGCACAGCCAATGCACCAAACCAACACGTCTTTCAGACTGTGGAGGAAACCCACACAGACATGGGGAGAATGTCTGTGGAGTCTGCACAGTGACTCTAGTTGGGAATCCAACCTGGGTCCTTGGCACTGAGATAATGTGAACTACTGCCACCCCAGCAAGTACCAGGCAAAAATTAAATGCTTAAATTCAGAAGTCAGTATTGACACAGGAATGAAAGAGACAAAGCAATAATTTGAGGCAAATATTTTATTTTCACCCCCTCTGGGAACACAATTGGAAGATGAGTTAGTATATATATTGATAACTACACATGGAGACAGGACAAGTGAATGGCTTAGACAAGCATTTAAACAGCTAAAATAGGTAGAGTTACTCTCAAGCAGAGTTGTGCATTTTATAAACTTGTTAACCCACAGATTGCATCAGTCAACCTCATCACCACAATTGTGAAAATTAGTTCTTATGCCATTCTGCACACAATGGGCTAAATTTTGTTGAAAGGGTTCAGTCGACATTGAAATAGTGGACAACTGGGTTCAATAAATATTTCAAATGGGATTTTATTCACATGACCAGTTTCTTTTAGAATATATATGAGGTTAAAGGAATGAAAATCAATTTGCTGGATAGGGCACCCACAAGACCAGGTTTGTACTTTGGCTGGAGCAAAAAAGTTGATCAGCTGGAGGAAAAACATGACATTTTGACAAAGTACACCAGCCAAATGCACAAAACCAGACAATTTCAGAGGTTCCTCAGCATGTTGAGGAAAAGGAACAAGTTGACACAGGAATGGAGTTTTCACAGATCTCCAAAGTACTGTGCATACTAAAAATGAAGGCTAGTGGAAGCCCAGAGCTTAGGCAAGAGGTTTATAACTTAGCTACCAAATACACATTTTGCACTTTGATAGGAGAGGATCCAACAAGAAGTCCTATTTATTAGATACATGATATTGGTTATACAGAGGATTATAGATTAACACTTGGTGCAAACAGATGTTACAGCAAATGTGTAAGTGCTTAATTAAAGAAAAAGTAGATAGATTGCATTGACTCAAGTCATTTAAAAAGTCTCGGAAACTTGCAGCAGTAACACACTTGACAGGATTTCTTTATACTGAGTGTCTGTCCTTTCTAATCAGAGCAAAAAGTTCAGGCAAAACAATGAATGGAGACATGAACAGGATTCTAAAATGTACAAGTATCTTCATAATGGAACTGTTCATTTATTGCAAAAATGTTACATTAAAGATTGTCAGCTGATCATTTTAAAAGCTATGTAGAAAGACAATATAGAAAACCATGATATTCAAAATCTTGTGGTCCATTGCCAGGGTCAGAGAAGAAAAAGCATCAATTGTTGCCAGCACAGAGCTTCACAAGAGTGTCTTTGTAATCCCCACCTGTATCACCCTGTTGGGTAGAAATAAAAGGGATTAAAAATGCAGGCTGGAATTTTCCTGGCTGGTGCCATTAGTAATGCAACCCCACCCAGGGATTCCCTGCTAGTGTGGGTGATGTTAATCTATTGACAGGACCAGAGAACCCTGCTACTAGCAAACAATGTGCCACCTCCTGCCAGTGGTAAGCACATGGCTGGGAGATCAGAGATATTTGCCCAAAGGTTGCTATTCACAGATTAGTCCTCTTGGGTCCCAAGTCAGTTGAGTACAATATACTACTTCCTACTTGTTAAACTAATTTGTTAGTGTGGGAATGTTAGTCTGGCTGGCAGAGAGGGTTGCATGCAAATGTATCAATTATCACAGTTGGTTCTTCCAGGGGACTGAAATCCCATCTGGGCATCAGTCTTCACATCAAGCACAAACTTCAGCTACACCATGCCCCTTCCAAAAAAAGCCATTCAGCCCACCAACTTTGATGGGATCTCTTATGTAGGATCTATCCCTGTAACTCCATTAATCTACAAATCTTTGGACTGTGGGAGGAAACCCAGACAGACATGAGAACATGCAAACTCTAGAGACAGTCACCCAAGGTGGGAATTGAACCTGGGTCCTTAGTGTTGCAGGGGTAGCCATTGTGGCCCCTAATCATTTCTTCTGTTCTAAAGTAGAACAAATCAAAAGATAAAAGAAATTATAAACAGGGTTGTGCAGTGGCACAGGGCTAATGTCACTGAACTTGTAATCTATTGGTAGAGCTGAATGCTCTGGGGAAACTGCTAACCCCACCCAGCAACTTAAAATATTGCAAAGGGGACCTTGATGTGACTGGTGAACTACATAGGCTTTGCAACAATGTCCTTTAGGGAAGGAAATCTTGTTATATTTGGTCTGGTGACAGAGCCACAATGTGATTAAATGCCTTATTTAGTACAAGGGAGAGAGTGGCTGTAAGTTAAGTGATGAACCATCAGTACCAATATATTTATGGACATCCAGTGTCCAGAGTCCCAGACAAAGTACAGATCCTGTTACCCAATAGGACAAGTACCCTGAGTGAATAGCACCCCCTCACCACTACTGTATCAAGAGTTTCCAGAGGATTAAGATAGTTTTACATACTAAGTGTGGGAAGATTCTAAAGCAAAGCTAACATAGGAAGAAATCTGACATACCTCAATTGAAGAATGGAGAGTCTCATCATACTTTTCTTTATAAAAAGCTTTAATCTCTACCATGTCCACTTCAGATCGAGACACCATAACTCTGATTAGAGTGTTATCATCTGTTCCAGCACCCTGGATTTAAAAAGATAAACCTTTGGATCAACACCCCATCACAGCCTGGTGCAATTTAGCCCAAAGTCAGTGTGAAATAAAGCTGTGTGCAACATAACAATTCTGCTGTCAGTTGCAATGTATGTCTGAGTAGGGCTCTCATTATCTCATGCATGCTACTATTCAGAAACATTTACAGATCTCCATATGGTTAACTAGGAACTAGTGTACAATGTGTTATTGCATTGTAGATGCCTCTGTACACTCAGGGAAATGGTCCACTGTAAAGTGACCTTGGGATTCCCATTTGCAGTGAAATACTTCAATTCCATTCTGTACTGCCCTGCCCCATGACACTGCCAAATTTCACCCAGCAAGTGAGAAGAATCACTCCCCACCAGGTGGGAGTTAATGTTGTACCATCAGGCCAGCCAGCCTCCAGGTCAATGGCAGAAAAGGGGAGGCTCAGGCATCAAGATGGCTGCCTTCCTGCCCTTGCACTCCACCCCCCCCTCCTTGAGTATCCAGCTCACTTGGTCAGGGTGTTGGGGGAGGGGGGGCAGTCATGATCATTCTTGTACCCCACACATACCAAAGAAGTGTGCTTCCATATCTAAAGAGGACAAGAGGAGATGACTAGGAAGAAATACTTATACATTGCAAGTTATAAATTAGCCACATTAGGAGATGCTAAAGTCCCAATATGCTTTATATAGAGGGATGAAAACCAACAAGGAGATACATCAGGACAGGCTAAAGTTTCATCATACTTTACAGAAGGAGCGCAAGAGTTTAGAACAGCTGTAGGTATATTGGCCACTGGAAGACTGATGAGAATCTGTGGTGTGCGCAGAGAATTGTCAGAAGTTAGACAAGAATGAGAACCTAGGGTATTGTCACACTGGAAGCTGTGATATTATGGATGCAGGGAGGATAGAAGAGCTCATTTCTCAAGTCAGATGGAGCTGCAATGATGTGGGGGAAGAGCAATAATTGAGATTAAATTGACAATACAAACATTGCAGTTGAGAAAGGGGGTTTGTAGATACCCAACAGATGGCAAGCTGCAAACCGAAGGACTCCAACTGTGAAATAAAACAAACACCTACCTTCATGGCACCATAAAGCCTCTCAGCAAAATAGGCTGGTGTATTCTTCACACATTTAACTGAGGAAGAGAAATATTATGGGATAATGCTTCAATAAAAACAGTAAACATTGCAATTATAGCCTTGTATAAAATGAAGGAATTTGTTATCTAGACCATTTTTATATTGCTTCCAAATCAAGTCACTTCTGTAAAAATCAGATCTAAAAAGTACTAATAATTAAATAGGTCAAATCACTTTCTGGTTCACAGCAGCAAAGTGTGGGGAAATTCTGAAGCATGTTATTTAACTATAGAGGATGAGGAAATCTGATGGCATCTCTTATGTTAAGGAAAAAAGAATCAGGAGATTGTACAGCAGAGATGGAGGGATCACTGGCATAGATTCACAGCAAGGGGGTGTTTACAATTCACTGTCCAAGAGAGAAGTGAACCTGTGACACTGTAGCAGCCAAGATTTATGGGCCAAGAATAGTTAGGTGGTCTTTAGCACAGATAGGATGGGCCTTTTTGGTGCAGTGTACCACCCCCACAGTTTAGGTCTTGCAAAAAAAAAACACATTTCTTAATCAGACAGGTCTTAAAACACAGCAAGAAGTCAATTCAAAGGCAGAACAATATCAAAAAGGGAAGAAAGAGGCAATTCAGGTGCAGAAGGATATTCTAAGGAGAGGCACAAATGGCCATGTGGTATTTGTGCACACTGGCAACCTGTAATATTTAAGTCTATTGGTAAGATAGGGGCAATAGGCTTTTGCACTGCACCTCAGTGCCAGGGATATAGATTCAATTCTGGCCTTACATGCCTGGAGTTTGCATGTTCTCCTTGTGTCTGAGTTTCCTGCCACATTTGAGCTGCATGTTAAATTATCTCTTGGGTGTTGAGATTTAGTTGGGTAAATTGGTGGGGTTACAGGGTAGTGTCTGGAATTGTAGGCAGAACAGCCTCCTTCCCCAGTTAGGGAATTCTATGGAGACAATCTTCCCTCAAGAGGAAAGGCAAGAATGAGATTGAAGTGCTATTAAAATTCAGTTAGTGTTTCAGTGATATTAGAAACACTTGCTGTGCATGCAGTTTGCTATTTAGTGGCTAGAACAGGATTCTGCTGCCCCAAGCCGATACCAATGGTATAGTGCTCTTTCCTGACCCAAGGAGTTAAAGCATTTACATGGGTCAGAACCAGTGTCCTCACTCTCTTCCAGTAAGTGGATACTCACTCTCCATCAAGAACCCATCTCAAAATTCTTTTGGAATGCTTAAACCATACTCCATTCAATACACAAACTGCAGCCCAAACCATTCAGGAAATGTAACTAGCTTACCAATGGCTAACATCACAGACTGCAGACTGCCAGAGCACTCACTCCCAATGCTATCTTCAAGGTCAATGTCGTTGTTCTTTTGGTATTCATCAAGTACTGCATGAAAAAGATTAAAATATTCAGTGACAAACAAAATTAATGCTTCATTAGCATGATGCTAACATTGGTGATCATTTAACATTTACTGCTAACATTGGTGATCATAGAGTGCATTTAATCCAAGTCAATAATTTGATAGGAAGATGAGTAAAATTGGATGCTGGTGTTTCTCAATTATTGGTTGGGACTGTTAATTATATTTGTTAATTGGACAGAGTTTCTATCCGCACAGCACACAGCCTTTATTTGCCCATCATACAATCCCTTTGAAGATTCAGTTTAATCTACTGGTCATTACCCATCAGCAAATGAGGGACACTCCTTGAACAGAGAATAGCAATGAATTTCTCTTCATCTGTGCCCCAGGCATTTTCTCCAGCTTCATAGAGAGCCTTTATGAAAAACAAAAATTTATGCTCACTTATTCACAAAGTAATAGCACAAGTATAATTTATTTGGTTCATAGGCAATTAGCCAGCAGTAATATTTTGTTAGGAGTCAAACCACATTAACTCCAGAACTAAAACAGTCTAAAAATCATAGGCCTCCTTCTGCCTTGTCAGATTCTATTGAACCCATGCTAACTACAAACCCACCCAGCTCCCATCTCTGTAGCATCATGTATTTACCCTACTAATCCCTAACACTAGTGGGCAATTTACCATGGCCAAGCAACATAACCCACACATCTTTGGACTGTGGAGGAAATTCACAGATACAGGGAGAACCTGTAACTCACTGACCCGAAGCCAGAATTGGACCTCAGTCCCTGCATTGCTGCCTCACAGCACCAAACTAGTGTACCACCATCCAGCCCAGGTAGAGGCAGCAGATTTCCCTTGTTTTGGGGGTGAGGAGGAAATTAGATCACACATGGGCCCCCTTGAAATTTGATTCACCATTTGCCAGGGTGGGATTTGAACCAAGGTCCCCCAGAACATTATCCAATCTCCAGATCAATAATATCACTGTCTCCCTGTATTATTACTACACATCTACCAGATGCCATACCATTCATCAGAACACTAGGAAAAATATTTAATTACAGGTAGGCTTGCATTAATACTGCAATGAAGTTACTGAAAATCCCCTTGTTGCCACATTCCAGCATCATTTGGGTACACTGAGGGAGAATTTAGTATGGCCAGTGTATATCTAACCAGCACATCTTTGTGACTGTAGGAGGAAACTCAGTGACTCAAGCTGGGAATCAAACTCACAGGTCTAACACTGAGAGGCAACTGTACTAATCACTATGCTGTGAAGTCCAACTGACATAGTAAATGCAAGGTTAGTTGGACTCAACCCCTTCCTCTGTTGCTTCGCGTGGGTATTTGGGACAATGCAAAGGACTACATCACTTAGTGCAGACTCTGACCTCAGGAAGGACTGCAGTTTTTGGATTACATGTGGGCAGTGAGAATCTATTCCCCACCCTTCCCCCAATACCATTTGTTGGACAGCTGGAGAATATTGATGGAAAATAAACCGAAAACAGGAATGGAGGAGAGTTGCCACTCAATACTTGTGCATCTCACCTTTGCATCATCTTCTGCTTGAGATGGATCAGCAGCCCCTTCATCACGGTTACCCTAAGAAAAAAAAAAGATTCAATATGAACTCAGACAGCAATAACTCACTTGCTTTTGGAAGACAACTGGGCCAACCATTTTGCAGATTCTGGGTATTAGTGAGCAGCATCAGTACAATTAGTGCTGTCACAAATGTTTGATTCACTACCAAAGTAACTGAAAAAGTGGTCTACAGAAAAAAATTGTGCATTGACCTTAACTGGTATGTTAAGTAAACTGCACAAGGGCAGATCAGAAGACCAACAGCCTATTACAGTGATAGCAACCTAGGCAAGTAGCCCAATCTTACTTAACTGAGAATTAAGATTTATTGACTAAATCTGGTGTCCAAACATGCACTTATGTTACCACAAAAACTACATGGATGGAAATCAGCATAATGTGGCAACACCACACACAGGGTGCCCACTACTGACAAAAGGTATTACACAGTCCAGTATATGGCATAGCTCTGCCTCGACTGCAGGTTCAATTCCCAGCTTGGGACACTACATGTGCAGAGTCTGCATTCTCCCAGTAGGTTTTCCCCCTGGGAACACCTCAGTCCAGAGATTGCAGGTGAGGTGAATTGGTCATGCTGAAGTCACCCATTTGTCAGGGGAAATCAGCAGGGTAAATATGTAGGGTTACACAGATACAGATTGTGAGGAATTGTTGGTGGTGCAGGCTTGATGGGCCAGATGGCCTTCTGCACTACAGGGATTCTATGATTTCTGTATCAAGAGAAAATGGCAACTAAAACTCCAATGTAACATTGGATGTATCAAGCATATTAGCCCTCACATCAAAGGAACAGAATTCCAGGCAACATCAAGGGTTTCACAGGGAGAGGTTTGATGATGTTTTGCATTCCCACATGGCCAGGGAACATCAGAAAAGTGCTTAGGAATTCCAATTCCAACAGCTAAGAAAGGAAACTGGGAAGAGGTGACAACTTACTTTTCCCTATGGTTTTGCATCCAGAACAAAGGCTCCTGCTTATCCATCCTGGTCAATATAGTTTACCACAGGTACAAAAAAGCCAAAGGTTTATAGGATTCCTTTGGAAACTACAATTTAGAGAACAATATTCTGCACTGAGGATTAATTCCTTTGGTTCTCATGTGGGAGTTTTTTTTTTAAAAAAGGCTTTTGAAGTTCATAGCCTTTGAAAGGATTAAAAAGCAAACTGCTGCTGGAATTAAGAGGCTACATCAAAAACAAAAATCCAAGTTTTAAACTTCATTTAAAGTCAAACACAAGTGTTAAAAGTTGATTAATTAGCCTGCAACAAAGCAGTAGAAACAAGAAGATTCCAAGTTTTACATGACTAACTGCTGAGAATTGAAAAGGAAATATATTTAATGTTGTGGCAGTACAGTTAAGCTTCATTTACAAGTACCAGCAGCAAAACTCTAGAGATTGCAAGTAACTCTGATGATCATTCCATGGCCTTGCTTCTCCCAAATCACTTATTTCTGACAATGTTCTGTCCTTGATATCTTGAGTTCATAAAGGCCACATGCTGTTAACATGCTTTTTAAATTTGTGTGGGACATAATCATCACTAGCTGGCCAATATTTACTGCTCATCCCTCGTTGCAAGTCAACCACTGACTGGGCCTGTAACATGTAGGCCTGAGCAACAATGTTTTTCCAAAATGGATTTTAATGAACCAGATGAGTTCCTGACAATGGTTTCATGGTCAGTGGATTCTTAACACCAGATTTTTTTAAAAAATTGATGTCAAATTCACTGCTATGTTGGGATTCGAACTTGGATCCCCAGAACATTAGCTGAGCTTCTGGATTAATAATCTAACTAGAAGTGTTGAAGATCAGAAGGATCTTGGGGTTTGGGTTCATACGACTCAAATCAGCTCTGCAGGTAGAGGATGTGGTTAAGAAGGCATATGGTGTACTGGCCTTCATCAAATTGAGGGATTGAGTCAGAGATAATGCTACAGCTATAGAAGACCCTGGTCAGACCCCACTTGGAATACTGTGCTCAGTTCTGGTCACCTCATTACAGGAAAGATGTGGAAGCCATTGAAAGGGTGAAGAGAAGATTTACAAGGATGTTACCTGGATTGGGTGGCATGCCTTATAAGGCTAGGATGGGAGAGTGTGATCTTCTCTCCTTGGAGAGACAAAGGATGAGAGGGGACCTGATGGAGGTTTGTAAAATGTTGAGTTTATAAGATGAGGTATTGATCAGGTGGATTCTCAGACATTTTCCCCAGGGCTGAAATGGTTGCCACAAGAGGACACAGGTTTAAGATGCTGGGGAGCAGGTACAGAGGAGATGTCAGGGGTAAGTTTTTCCTGAGAATGGTGGGAGAGTGGAAAATCAACTGCTGTCAGTGATGGAGGAGACAAATTTGTTAGGTCTTTTGAGACTTCTGGATGAGTACATGGAACTTCATAGAATTGAGGGTTATAGGCAAGTCCAGTAGGTAGAGATAAGATCAGTACAACTTGTAGGCCAAAGGGCCTGTTTGTGCTGTAGTTTTTCTACGATTCTATAATAGCACTACTTCACTTCATGTGATTCATTACCTAGGCCCGAATTCCCTACAAGATATTCCTTCAACATCAGGCACTGCCTATGAGGCCTCACCTAATCTCAGGCATTTGTGAAGTGTCAAAGGGCACAGCACAAGTGCGAGTTAAACAGCATGACAAGATTTACCTGAACAAGGGAAACCAGAACTCTTTGGAAGTAACTCGATGTGTCAGAGACAATATCATCTTCCAAATTTGAATCAAAGTCTAGAAAAAAATTAGAACAGGAGAGGTTACAGAACAAAGCAGGTGATTCTATTCTGGAGGATTCACTAAAGAATGTGCAATGACACCCATTTAAATTAGTGACAAGTTTGACACTCAAACTGGCTAAATAGAAATTCCTAAATCAACCAACTTGGGGAGAAGAAACTGGGAGCTGACTCCAGGCTACCAAACTATAAAGGCTATATGGATACTGTACAGTGGCTCACACTGCTGCTGCATAGTACCAGGTCACTGTGTGGACTTCCTCCCACAGTTGAGAGATGTGCTGGCTAGGTGCATTGGTCATGCTAAATTCTCACCTGGTGTACCCAAACAAGAATGTGGCCTCTTAAGGAAGCATTAAGTACTGTAGGCAGTTCACAAAAAGTCAAATGCTAACCAGACTCAGGATCTGATCTGCCTAATTCTCCCAGATACTGGTTACAGCAATGTGCATGTAGACAATTACCCACAATCACACCAAGGGATTTCTCCCCAGTAATTTTATTGCAGTGTTAATGTAAGCCTACATGAGACCAAAAGAAAACAAACTCATTGTCCTTTTTCAAGACTGTGACTAAGAACATCCAGAAGGAAAAAAACCCTTGTTATGCTGCTACAACAGGACTGGGGAGAAACAAAAAAAAGGTCAAAAAAGGTTCAGTGAATGTTTCAGATAGTGGAGGTAAAGCCAGAGAGGCAGTTAGATGCTGAAATCAAAGCTTTAGCTCAAATCCAAAGTTCATTAGGGTCCATTCAGAAAAGATAGATCCTGAACTCTTCCCAGAAAGAGAAATAAAACACCAGCAACATCTAGGGATTTTCCCTGGAGAAAGCTAGCTGGATAGGATTAATCCTGCAATTAATATCCAAAAGAGTCAGTACCTCAAAACTAGCAATAAATATAAAGAGCAACGAAAAAGCTGCAGACCTTTTATAAAAGCATTGGAACAGGGTCTGGCCAGGTGGCATGGTAGCAGTGGTTAGCACTGCTGCTTCACAACTCCAGGGACTTGGGTTCGATTCCTGGCTCAGGTCACTTTATGGAGTTTGCACAATTCTTCTCACTGGTGTGGGTTTTCTCCCAGTCCAAAGAGGTAGGAGTTTGGCTGTGCTAAATTGCCTGTTAGTGTCCTGGGGTGTGTAGGTTAGAGGGATTAGTGGGTAAAGGTGTAGGGATATGGGGGTAGGGTCTGGGTGGGATTGTAGTTAGTACAGACTCAAATGGGGCCAAAGGGCCTCTTTCTGCACTGTAAGGATTCTATGATTCATGGTGCTATGGAACTGGAATGTTTACCAGCATGTGTCATACGAGTGACTGAGTATCAATTGTCTCTCGTGTACTAATGGTGTGGCTAACAGTCTCCGGAAGGAAAATGTCATTTCCAGCAATTTGTCAGCCTGCTAGCTGCTTAACTTCCTAACAGGGTTTATAGCAAGACCAGCAATCCAGATCACTGCCCAGCCTCATGGAAACAGATAATCAGTGTGCAGACAGGAATCAACATGCTGGAGGGCTTTGTTACAGCTTTAAATTTCATCATAGGGGATTTGAACAACAAGCATAAAAACCTTCACATCTTAAATCAGCCCTTCTGCTGTGCCAGTTTCTTTTGAATTCATGCAACAAGTTTAATGGTCATTCCATTTTATTTCACAACTACTGTAGATAAAGGCACAGTACCACAGATCAATGTTCAGTGGCACAGCCTGTGTGTTCCATTAAGTACCTTCTTTATAAGCTGCCACAATTTGCTGGATTTCTGCATTATTGCGAGATGCTAGAATTTCAACCAAGACATCCTCAGATGTTCCAGCACCCTGCAGAGAGGAAGAGAGCACAAGTGATATCAATGTGCAGTCATACTCAGCACAAAAAATCTCTGAAGTCAACATAAATATTAACTGGGCTTCACAGTAGGGAGCAGTGCACAAATTAAGGGTTACATCCCAGTCTCAGATCTAATGGTTGATCAGAAAGTAGCTGCTTTGCTCAGCAAGTCAACGCTGGTGTTAATCATAAAAACCCTACAGTGCAGAAAGAGGCCCCGAGTCTGCACCAAACAATCCCACCCAAGCCCTATCCCCACACATTTTACCCACTAATCCCTCTAACCTCCACTACCCTGGACACTAAGCAGCAATTTCTTAGCACAGCCAATCAACCTAACCCACACATCTTTGGACTGTGGGAGGAAACCCACACAGGCACAAGGAGAATGTGCAAACTCCACACAGAATGACCCAAACCAAGAATCGAACCCAGGACCCCGGAGCTGTGCGGCAGCAGTGCTAACCACCATGCCATGTTCAGTCTCTAGACAAACCTTCTCTATCTAATATTCACACAGACCCTCCACCCTCCTGCTCACTCAGTAGGACATCATACACTGGTTCCCCTTGAAGGAAGGGGATTTTCCAAGATATTTACCAGCCACAAGAGGTACCTTTCTCCAGGTAGAGAAAGTGTCCACACATGAGAACCTGGCTTTGTTACTGGCTGCTGTGAACAGGAATTCAAAGTCACCCCAGATTTTCCAGTGGTGTTTGTGTCTCTGGTTCTGGATTGTGCTACACATAGAACATAAGTGCGGAACAGGCCCTTCAACATTGCACCGACCAATTAAGAAAAAGCAATGAGCCTCTAACTTAAACCATTCCCTTTTCATCCAGAAACTTATCTACTAACCTCTTAAATGCCCCCAAACTTGGTGCATCTACAACTGCAGCAGGCAGGGCATTCCATACCTTTACCACCCATCCTATAACTACCACCCCTTAATTTAAAGCTATGTGCCCTTGTGCTAGCTTTCTCCATCCTAGGAAAAAGGCTATCACTGTCCACCCTATCTAAACCTCTAATCACATCACATGAATGCAGTTATAGGACACTATTAGTCACAGCTTTGTTACTAATAGTAAGGTGCAAGCTTGAGGTTTACCTCCTCTCTGGGTATTTGTAATCAGGATAGAGGGAAGGATTTTTTAAGGGGGAACTGGGAGGTACAAATGCCATGTAGTCAAGGACCTTTCCCCTCAAATAGGACAGTAGTAGTTAACACTGCTCCTCAACAAATCTGCCATCCCACAATTATATTAACACTGCAAGTAAATTACTATGAAAATCCTCTAGTTGCCAAAGATGTGTGGGTTAGGTTGATTGGCCATGCTAAGAATTCCTTAGTGTCCAGGGATACATAGGTTAGAGGGTATAATATGTAGGGATTATAGGAGTGGGATTGCCTCAGGTCTGTTTGATTCCCAGCTTGGGTCACTATGTGGCAGTTGTATGTTCTCCCAGTACAAGAGTTTCTTCCCACAGTCCTAAGATGTGCAGGGTAGGTTGATTGGCCATACTGAAGTGCTTGTAGAGACCAGCTCCCCAATTATATTACTGAATGGACTTAATCCACACTAAGCTTGTATATAGTCTTCCTGGAGACTGGCATCTCCCATAAACACAATTCATCCAAACTGAACAGACAATACTGGTTTTGAATTAAAGGCAAAAAAGTGTTCTATCAAATTCCAGAGCACAATATGTCCATCACTAGGATGACAGTTGTTAGCACTGTTACCTCAGTCAGGGACCTGGGTTTGATTCCTGCATGCTGGTTAGGTACAATTTAGCATGGCCAGTGCAACTAAACAGGTGCAGGAGTGTAACAACTAGGGATTTTAAAAAAACTTTCATTGAAGTATAAACGCAAGCTTATTTGTGACACTAAAGTCTAAAAACTTTTCACTTACAAGATGGAATCTTTATGCCATCTACTGGATTCATTTAGTACAACATGCTAAGAGCATTCCCAGCGAGGGAGGTGGGGATTTTTCAAAGAAAATTAGTGATGTCAACAGGCAAATCCGTCTGGGAGTTTCATTCTGCCTGCATTTCAAAAATGAACTGTTTCTCAGACCTCAGGCAATCTGAATCTACTCAAATCAGAGTTCTCATTAGTTTGAAACAAGTCAACTATACATGGTTCCAAGTTATCAATGTAGTGAACCATGCATGTGTCTTGTCAGCTAGTAGAACACTGGCATGCTATGGAATATCAAGGTGGCCTTGGAAACCTAAAACATCTTTAAAAAAGACCAAAATAAAAATCATGCTAGTCCAGATTCCATGAGTGAATTAAAAAACCTACCTTTTCTCCCCCCCCAAAGGAGGATATCAGACAGGAGAAAGCAGGACAAGGTGCCAAGAAGCAGGGATTAGGTGATGCCAAGCTTGGGTTGTGAAAACCTGTAGTTGCAGCAGAGAGAAGACAGAGGGAGACAAAGAGGCCCTGGAGGAGGAGTGAACTGGAGCAGGAAGTGATGACAGGCAAGTCTCAGGATTGCAAAGAGTGCCAAATCATTAACTGCTGGTAACTGGCTGCAGGTCTCCAGTACAATCCCAGTTACCTTCAAGGCATCGTGCAATTCCTTGGCGTCATAGTGAGCTGGAGGAAGGAGGAGCGCAACAATCAGTGACTCAAACTTTCCAGACAGCTCAGACTTCAGATCCTCAGTCAGGTCCTGGGGCAGAAAATAAAAGTTTAGTTAGAACAAGCTCTTAGGATGTGGGAGGGTGATAAAGGTGGGTTGCTTTGCATCCTTTAAAAAGCACTTGGCACATAACATTCAGGGCTTTGGGCCAAATACTGGTGAGAGAGCTGAGGTGTTTCTAATGCATTGGTGCAGATCCAATGGGCTGAAGGGCCTCTTCTGCACAATATAATTCTACTTTGGCCCTTTGAGCTCCATCATTTGCTTTGACAAACTTCAATATCCTGATTCTCCCCCTGCCCCAAATATCGCTTTCACTAAGTGAAATATCTAATTTCTTGATTAAAAACAGGCAACATTTTAGTCTCAACTACATTCTGAAATAGTTAATTGCATACATTCACTACCTTCAGTGAAGAAATTTCTCCTCATCTCAGTTCTAAAAAGATTTGCTCCTTATTCTCAAGCTATGACCCCTGGTTCTGGACTCCCCTACCATTGAGAACATTCTCAATCTAGTCTCTGATCTCAGTCAGAATTAAGTTTATGGGATCTCCTCATTTAAACTCTAGCAAATATTATCGTAATTAACTAAGGCTCTCCTCAACAGATCTGTATCCCACAGTTATATTAACACTGCAATGAAGCTATTGTGAAAATCCTCATTGTCATATTCTGGCACTTGCCATGCTAACCATTGTAGCTTTGCAACCATACTATGCTGTTATTAGGAAAATGTGAAAAAGGTTAACTCCTAGTCAAAGCATTATTTCCCATTATAAAGAGGGAAAAAGTCAAGTAATTTATTTAACAGGGGTTGCAGGCTTAATGCTGTAAACATAGTACTATCTCAGACAATTCTTCAAAAGTAGTGAATATTGACCAAGAATTTCTGATGGATATTTAGTTGGAAAGTCACAGGAAACAAAATCAAGTTGTATTCAAATTCTCTGCTACACTACGGCTTTGCAATGTGTTTGCTTATCTGCTTACACAGAATTACAGTTCTATTTAACCTTCACTCCCCTCATCCAACTCTTCCAGGTCAAATGGTGGACTTCAATTGTCATTTGTAGACAAAATTTCATGAAGTCAGCACATGTTTGTCGATTTATTCTTTAGACTCTGCTCTATGTAAAACCCCAGGCTTAACAGGGATAGATTACGATTTGTGGCCCTTTGAAAGGAAGGGTGTGTACGCAACCCATACAAAAATGTATACTAGATCCAATTGCTTCCCACTGGCCTGTCTACATATTGTGGTATGGCAGTGGGCTAGTCTTTTGTTACTTGTTGCACCATTCCCCAAAGCACTTCATAAATAGACAGGAAGTGCTAGGATGTGTGATCAAATGCTTGCAAAGTAATGACTAGTACTGGCTTGAGAAAGTGCAGGAGTTGGAGAAACAGGGTAGTAGGAGGTTACAAATGGAGTGTCAAGGGGGAAATGTGAACATGAGAATTTATAGCTCAAGTTTTTGATGAAGCAGAGGCCAATGTAGATCAGTGACTACAGCAGTGATGGGGAAAGTAGGATTTGAGATGGGTTGTAGAGCTTTGGATGAGCACCAGTTTACACAACTTAGAAGGTTGCCCTCCTGGAATTGACAATTCCAAAAGCATGAATGAGAACCTACACAAAGTATACTCCATTTGACAGCAGTGGCAGTGAAATATAATCCTGACCTTACTGCCATCTATAAAATAGGAATGTTCCATCCAGGAATGGGAATTTATCAACTCTCATCTTTGACCCTCTATCTGCAGGCAGTATTGGAGAACCAGTGGTCAGCACTGCTGCCTCACAGCAACAAGGACCCAGGTTCAATTCCAGTCTCAGGTCATTGTCTGCATGGAGTTTGCATATTATGGTGCTTGTGGTAGTTTCATCCAATGTGTGTAGGTTAGGTTGATTGGCCATGATAAAGTTGCAGCTTAGTGTCAGTGGCAATAACAGGGTAAAAATGTGGGATTGTCAGTGCAGGTCCAATGGGCTGAATGGCTTCTTTTTGCTCTGTAGGGTTGCAATGATTCACCCAGTCTAGGAGTGCTTAGATCTAGTGTGGCACACATTCTATCAGGAATATGGACCAAAAACTAGAGCCAAATGGCTATGCATAGCAAGGTTGGCAAATTCATTTTGGTGGCTTTAGTGCCTAAAGCATTTGGAGAGAGAGAGAGAGAGAGTGTGGTTGGACAAAACTTGCCTTTCCAATTACAGTTTTGTAAGCACGAACAATCTGCTGCCGTTGGTCATTACTGCGCTTTGTCAGTATATCCAAGATAACATCTTCATCAGTTCCTGTAAACAGGAAGGGAGATCTTAAAACACACAAACATGGAAACAATGTGGGATTTTCCAAACTTGTCCAAGACACAACAAGACAAATAATGATAGGAAGGAGTCAAATATCTTTAGTAGACCTGACGATGGTTGGTTTTGCAAAGAGTTCATTGGATGTGGGCACTGGCAGGGCCAACATTTATTGCCCATGCACCAACTGCCCTTTGACCAGGCCATTTTAAGAGTAGAACACATGGCTCTGGAGTCACATGTAGGCTAGGCAAGGACAGTCTCCTTCCCCGTGAAGGAGATGAATTTTTACAGTTAGTCATTTCATGGTTGTTAGACCTTTCATATGGTATTTGAAATCCACTTGGATTTGAACCCAGGTCCCTGGAGCATTTTGCTGGGTCCCTGGATTGTCATTGTGCCACCACCTCCCTTGTAATGAATGCTCAATTTAAAAAATATAATTCTTACTTCTGATACCACCAAGCTCTTCAAAATCTCAAACAAAATGCCACATACCAAGTTTCAATGACCATTTTTGGGTTTGAAAGAACATTCAATTGGCATCCAATTAATTGGAATTATCCAAAAGACATTTTAAAAAACAATTAAAGACTCATCAATTGGCCCTTTAAAAATCAAAGCAGCTCGCTCAAGCCTCAGGTTAATGTTGTTACGAGATTAATTTTTTTTTCCTCCCCAGACATTTACCATCACCTTTAGGGACCAGTCAATCCTCAGATTAGAACACAGGTCTCAAAACAGAACATTGTTTACCATTGTGTTTTTAACTTCCTCCTCCCAGGGAATGACTACTGGGGGAAAGTGATGCTGAGTCTAGTTGGCCTGATGGGAAATGAGAAACATCTGTTGACCAAAATGCACAAGGAGCTGCCAATGCACCAAACTGTCTACAGCATCACCAGCTCATTCCTGAACAGAATCTGTGTTAATACAGGGGCCAGGATTCTCCCAAAATAATTCAAGTGCTGGATTTGTGTAAAAACTGTAGTAAATTGTATTTCTTTCCCCAAGAAGATTTTTAAAATGAATCTCCCAGTCTATGTGCAAATCAAAAAACCAGCAGGCAGGGCCTATTCCTGCTGGAGAGACCAGGTAGTGTAACAGCAAGTGGGCCACTACACATGCACGAACTGTTGAGGCACACAGTGACCCCACATTGCTAGCTTCCCAGACTGGGCCTAGCTTCCCCAACCACATCCTCTCCCTCCCTCACTGAACAAGTCTAGACAGACAACACCCCCCAATTAGGCCCTGCCCAGTATCTAGCAGGCAGTGTCACAGTGCCCCCTGGGTAGTGTTGGACTGGGTTGGCAATGTTCAGGCCTCTGGGCAGGGGGAGACTGGAGATGTTGAAAACCCTATGGGAATGAAACACTTGGCAAGAGGCCTGGAAAATTCAGACCCACTAATAGTATTGAAATGGGAATTCAAAAATCAGCTCCTTATGATTTCTAGAAACAGTCTGAAGCTGGGGACACCAGCAATGATGCCCAGTGGGTGAACTCACTAAAATGGCCTCCATCTCTTTGGTCCAGTGTTGCGATGCAGCAGGCTGGGAGAAGTTGCCCCCAAGGTGTTTCACAAGTAAAGCATTCAAATAGAACATTACAGCGCAGAACAGGCCCTTCAGCCTTTGATGTTGTGCCAACCAATAACCCTCTAACTGAAACCATTCCCTTTTCCACCATAAACTTATCTAACCTCTTAAACACCACCAAACTTGGTGCATCTACAACTGCAGCAGGCAGAGCATTCCATACCCTTACCACCCTCTGCGTAAAGAACCTACCTCTGGCATCCATCCTATAACTACCACCCCTTAATTTAAAGCTATGTCCCCTCATGCTAGCTTTCTCCATCCTAGGAAAAAGGCTATCACTGTCCACCCTATCTAAACCTCTAATCATCTTATATGTTTCAATAAGGTCTCCTCTTAGCCACCTTCTTTCTAACGAAAACAACCTCAAATCCCTCAGCCTCTCTTCATAAGACCTGCCCTCCATACCAGGCAACATCCTGGTAAACCTCCTCTGTACCCTCTCCAATGCCTCCACATCTTTCTTATAATGTGGGGACCAGAACTGCACACAATACTCCAAGTGCGGCCGCACTAGAGTTTTGTACAGTTGCAACATGACGTTGCGGCTCCGAAATTCAATCCCCCTACCAATAAAAGCTAAGACTCCATATGCCTTCTTAACAACCTTCTCGACTTGACTGCCTACTTTCAGGGATCTATGCACATATACACCAAGATCCCTCTGTTCATCAACACTATTAAGAGTCCTACCATTAGCCCTATACTCTACACATTTGTTATTCCTGCCAAAGTGAATTACCTCACACTTTTCCACATTAAACTCCATTTGCCACCTCTCGGCCCAGCTCTGCAACTTGTCCAAGTCTCTCTGCAAACTATAACTCCCCTCTTCACTATCTACCACTCCTCCGACTTTGGTGTCATCCACAAATTTATTAATCCATCCTTCAATACCCTCATCCAGATCATTTATAAAAATTACAAACAGCAGGGGCCCCAAAACAGATCCGAGGTACACCACTTGTAACCAAACTCCACGATGAATAACTTCCATCAACCACCACCCTCTGTCTTCTATCACCCTCAATCCTGTACATCTGCATAAGCCTTCCATGGGGCACTTTATCAAACACCTTACTAAAGTCATATATACCACATCAACTGCCTTACCCCCATCCACCTCTTTGGTCACTTTCAAAAAACCTCAATAAAGGTTAGTAAGGCACGACCTACCCTTCACAAAACCATGCTGACTATCCCCAATCAATTCATTTCTCTAAATAACTAGAAATCCTATCCCTAATAATTCTTTCCAATACTTTGCCCACAACAGAAGTAAGACTCACCAATCTATAATTCTCCAGAAAGTCTATTCCCCTTCTTGAACAATGGGACCACATTCACTATCCTCCAGTCTTCTGGCACTATACCTGTAACCAACGACGACCTGAAGAACAAGCCAGAGGCTCTGCAATTGCCTCTCGCCTCCCAGAGAATCCTAGGGTAAATCGCGTCCAGCCCAGGGGACTTCAGCCAACTTCAAACCCTCAAGAATATCCAGCACGTCCTCCTTATCTACTTCAATACTTTCCAGTTTGCAACCCTGTATCCCAGTGTTCTCCACAACTACTACATTTACATCTCCTTCTGAGTACTGAAGAGAAATTTGTTCAGTGCCTCTCCAATCTCTTCAGGCTCCACACAAAACTTCCCACTGCTGTCTGACTGGCCCTAACCAACCTTCTACTCTTAAACATATCTCAAGAAAGCTTTAGGATTCTCCTTGATCCTATCAGCCAAAGTCTTCTCGTGTCCTCTCTTAGCTCTCCTCAATTCACTCTTTAGCTCCCTCCTGGCTAATCTATAGCTATCCAGTGCACTGAGCCTTCAAGCCTCATCCTGACATAAGCCTCCTTTTTACCAGCAAATTAACTTTAGTACACCATGGTTCCCTTACTCAACCATTTCCTCCTTGCCTGACAGGGACATACTTATTCAAGGAGCAGCTACTGTGAGTCCTTGATAAGTTCCACATTTCAGATGTTCCCAGTCCCTGTAGTTTCCTAGTCCAACCTATGCACCCTAATGCCCTCAATTACCATTCCCCCAGCTATAACTACTGCCCCAGGTTCATGGCTATCCCTATCCATCACTAAAGGTGAACGTAACCAAATTGTGGTCACTATCACCAACTTCCAAGTCTAACACCTGGTCTGGCTCATTGCCCAGCACCAAATCCAATGTAGTTGGCCTATCTACATACTGAGTCAAAAAACCTTCCTGCACACTTTGTATAAAAAGTGACTCCTCTAACAAGCTAGAGCTATTCCAAATCAATATTAGTAAAGTTAACATCCCCCATAACAATTACCCTATTGCTTTCACTCCTGTCCAGGATCAACTTTGCAATCCTTTCCTCTACCTCTCTAGAGGTTTTAGGAGGTCTATAAAAGACTCCCAACAGGATGACCTCTCCTGTTTCTAATCTCAGCCCATACTACCTCAGACAAGTCCTCATCAAAATAGAAAGGAGAAAACAAGAATTTTATGCTACATCTGGGCTAGTGTTTGATGTTGGCAACAGATGCTGTCTGTCAAAGAACAAAGTCAAATCAATTTGCATTTTATATATATTTGGTTTGCTTGAGAGCATGGAGATGGGAATAGAAAGGTAACAACCAATACAAATTTTTCTCCTAATTTAAAATACAATGTTATGAACAATGCATTGGGCTGGAAAAAAATCATTTGCAAGCTTAAACCAAGCAGCAGTGAGAGCTGCAATTAGGAAGAGATTTTTGGATGCAGAAAGGTAGGGAGGGAAAGAAAAATGAGATTGGTTTGGTTCCTCATCATGACCCCATGATGCCTATAAAACAAATGTGAGCAGAACTAGGCAGACTGATTTGTCAGCACCTCCTACAAGTTACAGCTTGTTAATGTCACTACGTTCTTACGTGGGCTCATGCCTGAGTAATTACTCACTTGGGCAAGGTCCCATCCTTTAATTCATACCATTCTTAATATAGAAGAAATCCTAGATTAGGCCAATGTTCTGGATAGAATAGACAATGTTTCCACTGTGGAATTGTCCAAAATTACCAGCCATAAAACACTGGAACAATTCAGAAATTTTTGTTACCCAGCAAGTATGGAGTGATGAAGACAATTAGCATATCAGGGACATTGGAGAGGGTAAAGGGAGAGATTGGTCAGTATGGTGTCTTGAAGCAAGGTTCTGGGACACAAACCAAGCCTGGCTGTGCTGTGATGAGGCTCCATCATTGAATATTTCAGACAAATATAGATTTTAATAGTAAAGGAATTAAGGGTTATGGTGAACAGGTGGGTAAGTGGAGCTGAATCCACAAACAGATCAGCAGAGATCTCACTGAATGGCACACCCAGCTCAAGGAGCCAGATGGCCTACTCCTAGTTATGTTCTTATGCAAAGTTGATACAAGATGAAAGTTTTAAATCTTTATTTTACCAAATCCTTTCATTGCTTTGTGAAGAGTCTCAGCATCTTGATTGGCATCAAAATCAGGATAGTCATGGATTGTGCCACTGGTCCTTCTCTACAGGTACAGAACAGTAATTAGCTCAGAATATTGGTTATTTCAATACCACATTAAGATTTTGCAATTTAACACAATTTCAGACAAAGGTACACTTACAACCATGAATAGGCCAACACCCCTCACCTCAACTTTGTAAGGACATTAATTATCAGTTGAGGAAATTACAGTAAATCCTTACCATCCTGATGACACTAATGTTTAAATATCATTGAGAATCAGACTTGATTAAAACCTCCCAAAAATCACAACTTGTTAGAAGTAGCAAAGGGAGATTCCCTGAATGCTGGGATAAAGATGAGCAAGTTCTTCTGATAGCAGTAAAGCACCTTGGAAGTGCTGTAATCCATGTGGCATTGGTATACCCAGTATCCCTAGCAGTCTTTTGAATGGCTTACTGGGACACAAGGTGTCCAGTGGGCCTGGACTGGGTTTAAAGGATGGCAGATTTCCTTCCCTAGACATTAGTGATCCAAACCCAGGGCATTCCAGTCCATTAAGACAATGCTCCTATAACACTTAAGCAAAGATACCAAGAATCCTGGGTATCACTACATGTTTCACACCAAGCACAATCCTCTCCCCATCCATTAAGAAAAGAGGTGTAAAACTATTTCTGCACTGCAGCAGTAATCCAAATCATATCAGTTTACTGAGAAACATTACATAGGATATCTCCTGCTCCAAGCAAGAGTTCCATAGCATTGTGTTACTTTGGTCTGAATAGTAACAAAACCTAGGTCCCAAGACACATTAGGGTGAGAAGCTTGGGCAATTTTAAGATGGATAAGCAGAGGTTTAAGGAAAGAATTCCAGAGTCTGGGGGTCAAAACTGCTGATGGCACCATTACCAGTAGTAGAGTTAATATGAGAATTGTAAAGAGTGGACATTACCAGGAAGAAGTGCCTCTAGAGATGAGTCAAGATCACATAGCCACTACCCAATCTCCCACACTGTTTCCTGAGTGGGCCCTGTGTGAATGGTTATTGCACAGAAGAGTTCCCAATTACTGGCATCAAGTGTTACTATGTTTATTACACAGCAGCCACAGGGTGGTTAGTATGGAAATTTCTCCTAAAGTAGTAACTGGGAATTCAAATGGGATCCAAAGTAGTTCTTTTAGAAAAAGGTCTTCAGATCCCAATATGTGCATTATGGAGCAAGGCATTTTAGTTACAAAACACATTGTTCAACCATGGCTTCTTTATATGGGAGTCACTGGCTGGGGCCAGCATTTGTTGCTCATCCCTAATCACTCTTGAACTAAGTGGTGGACCAAGCCATTAAAGGGGACTGTCAGATCCAGAGGATGCCAGATTTCCTTACCCAACCATTTCACCACAACCCTACACCTAGCACAGCCATCCCACCCAACCAGCACAGCTTTGGACTATGGAAGAAGCTGTCCAGACAGAGAGGGCTAGAATTGAATGTGGGTCCCTGGCACTGAATCACAGCAATGCTAACTATTGGTTTCATGGTCATTATTGGATTAAATTTGAGATGTGATCTCAATTTCACCACCAGCCATGAATCATATCCCTCTTTTCACATCTCATTCATGTACTTAAGACACCCCTTAAAAGTCACTACTGTATCTGCTTCCACTACCTCCCCCAGCAGCAAGTTCCAAACACCCACCACTAAAAAAATCTCATACATGTCTTTTAAAAACCTTGCCTCTTAAACCTGTGCCCTCTAATAATTGACTCTTCCATCCTGGAAAAACTTCTGGCTATTCACTCTGCCCACACCTCTCAACCTTGTAGGCTTCTATCAAGTCTCCCTTCAACCTATTGCTCCAGGGAGAACAAGCCAAGTTTCTCCAACTTCTCCTCATAACTAATGCCCTCCATGCCAGGCAACATCCTGGTAAATCTTTTCTGTACTCTCTCCAAAACCTCCACATCCTTCTGGTATAGGATGGAGCAGTAAGTGTTCCAAGTGCTCACTAAAGAACTATAAAGCTGCAATATGACTTGCCAATTTTTAAGCTCAATACCCTGGCTGATGAAGGCAAGCATGCCATATGCCTTCTTAACTACCTTCTCCACCTGCCACTTAGTGACCTGTACACCCAAGTTCTTTTGCCTAGCAATACTCAAGAAACGGACAGTAAATGGCAGAACCCTTGTCTATATTAGACCTTCCAAATTGGATTGCCTCATTTGTCCAGAGGAAACACCATCTGCCATCTCTCTGCTCAAGTTTCCAACTGATCTATGTCCAATTATATCCTGATGGTGGATTTGGGGATAGCAATGAGGACCAACTTTATAGATACATACAGTATATAAATATAGCAAAAAAGGTCCTAGCACTGATCCGAGGAATACCAGTTGTCACAGCCCTCCATTCAGAAATGCACCCTTCCACTGCTACCCGCTCCTTCAGCCAAGCCAGTTTTGGGATTTGAACCCAAGTCCCCAGACCACTATCATGGGTCGATAATTCCACCACTTTTAACGCTATCCCAATCAAAATACTGCAAATTTCTTAGCCAGAACAGGTTGGTGATGATCTGGACATCTAAAAACTTGAAGCTCTCGACCCTTTCTACATCACTGGGGACATTCTCTTTTAGCTTCCTGAAGTCAATGACCACCTTTGTTTTGTTGCCATTGAAGGAGAGATTATTGTTGCTGCACCAATTCAGATCCTCTTTCATTTGATAGCATTGAATACATTATTTAAGATCTGACCCACTACAGTGGTGTCATCAGCAAACTTGAGAATCAAATTGGAGGGAAGTTTGGCTGCACAGTTGCAAGTGTACAACTATAGTAAGGGGCTGAGAACACAGCTTTGTGGGGCACCAGTGTTGAGGATTATTGTAGAGGTGGTGGTGTTGTTGCTGCCTATCCTTAGGAGGATGTTATTTGTGAATCAGGAAGTTCAGGATCCAGTCAGAGGGAGATGCTGAGGCCCAGGCCACAGTTTCATGGCAATGAGTGTTGCAGGCTGAGCTGCAGTTAATAAATAGAAGTCTGACAGATTTCCTTGTTAACACACCAACCCTGCAATCCACCACACACCTTTGCTTGGCATCCTCAGGATTACACACACAGCACTGACTTGAGGCTGAACTGTCTGCTGCAAGTCAACTTATTTTTGAACACATTACTTCTTTAGTAACAGTGATGGTAGTGAGGTTAATTTGCATGCATTATATTATATTTGCCTGTAGACTGTTAAAGCTGTTAGCAATATGAAAAATAGTTTGCGATTAGTCCTCACATGATATGGGTGTCAGTAGCCAGGCCAGCATTTATTACCCATCCCTAACTGCCCTTGAGAAAGTGTCTTCAAATGCTGTGGTGTTGGGAGGGAAAATCCAGGATTTGGACCCAGTGATGGTGAAGGAATAGGATATATTCCCAAAATCAGGATAGTGAGTGGCTTGGGAGGGAAGCTGCTGATGATCCAAGGTTATCCTCAATTTTTGTCCCTTTTCAAGGGAGTAAATGCTTAAAGGACCAGGCAAACTTAAATCCATTCCCTACCTCTTCCAAAAACCAAGTTCAAAATCCAATTCATGATCTCAACAAGAGACAAACAAATCCAAGATTTTATAAAGGCATTTACATCCTAGTTCAGTCTTAGTCAGAATTATCTGCATGATGGTGGTAGACATTGGTGACACTTGATGTTGGTCAAGGGCTGGCAAGAGCTCAAGATGTTGTTAAAATTAAACATGTAATCACCATATACAATCCAGGAAGAGAGAGATGGCCAATAGAAAGTAAGCATAATATCCTTTCATCTCTCTTCCAGAAGTGGTGGTCTTACACCTTACACTCTTGCTGCAAAGCTCAAATAATTCTATGCAGCTAGCTATTCACTCACTGCCTGTTTTATATCGTGTTCTGTGTACATAGTCTGGGGTGGGGAGGGCTGCTGTTTAAGCATTGGTTACCACTGAGTCCTTTTTAAATAGATGGATGGGGTTAAAATGTAGAAGCTGCCAGCAACTAGAGGAAAACCAGCAGTACTCTGAACAGCACGTTCTGACATTGATGCCGTGTTTAAACTGCAGTGAAGGTTTTAATATTCAGCAAACAGATTGTGGTTTGTCTCAGACTAATAATCACCAATTAATACAAACCATCACACACAGGCAGAATAGAAAAATCAGAACTGGAATTAGATAGCATCAAGTATAAACCCCACCCCCTGACATTGTCATCAGTGCCACATCCAGGCAAACAGCATCTGCATTTCCCCTGATTCACTGCCTTGTGATCCAACAAGCAAGCTGCTCAGAATCACAAGACTAACTTAAGACTAGACAGTCTGTCAAAACCACTGCTGTACCAGTAAGCCCAGTTTACTACACTATAGCAAGCCTCCTGCTGCCTTATGGTGACAAGGTGCCAAATGTACACGATGCCAAACTCATGGGCACTAAAGTGTAAAATGATTGCCCAACTGCTAAATCCAAAGTAGCAATGTAATATCTTACTCATTGCAATTCCTCTTGTTGTGTACTACACTACTCACACCTTGGCTGCTAGCAGCTAAACCAGTCACAACCTGTGTTTTTAAAGTACATGGGCAGTCAAATATATGCTTCATTGTCACACTTATTGGCAAACAGTGAAAAGTATTGCATTTTGCATACTATATAAAGCATAGTGTTTATTAAGAGAGCAGAATGTAGTTTAAGAGTTAGAATAAAATCTTGAGCATAGAATAAGTGAGGGAGAGAGAATTAGAAGATATGCTGGGCACAGCTTGCAAGATGCAGCAACATGCCAGCATGAGCTTTGATACAAAATCTATCTGCCCAATTTGCTTGCTCAACAATAGCTTGGATTTTAAATACCTCCTCCCACCAATTCAATTCTGGTCTCTTGGCTCATCATTTTAGATCACTATTACTAGGTGCCCAGCATTAATAAGCTTGGTCACCACAAGTTTGTTTTGCCTCAAACCACCCCTCCCACAAACAAATGATGGCTTCAGAATTTTTAATTCTGTCCGTACAGAATTAGGCATCAGCCAGGCAGTTTTGCCAGACTATAGCAAGTGGGAAGAAAGCTTCTCCAGAAGCTAGAGTGCTAGTATGAACAAGATGGGTTGAATGGCCTCCAGGTGTGACCATCACAAGGTCAGTGGTATTAGCCCATGATGATACTTGGTACTCAGTGCAGCAGTCATTTTACATAATTGATTATGGATGGGATTTTCCAGCCACACCCCAAGACTGGGAAATGTCAAATGGACCTTTGTGTGGTCCATATCCCACCTGCTAAAATTCCTGTGGTGGGTGGGATGGGAAAATTCCCATGTGTCTCTATGTAGCAAGACTTGGAGGAGAACACAATTAAATGTTAAGTAACAATTACATACTTTTCAACCATCCAAATCAACATACTTGTAGGTTTCAGATCAATTGTGAACCTACCAAGTCAAAGATTAGGACTCCCCAGTAACTCTTGCCCCAACCAAAATTTTAATAAAAAGACAAGTCTGGAGAATATATCTCGTGTGCATTGAGATAAGACAGTGAGCCCATTAGGCAGGATAAAGCAACCCACCCACATTCACTTTCTCCAGCGCACAATAGGAACACCAGACTATCTACAATTCACTGCAGAACCATGTAGTATAGCAGACATGGTGAACACTGTCAAATCAGAGTTCCCATCAAATCTCAATGCAATACCACTGTTCCTCACTGGATCAAAAACCAAATGTCAGATGAAAGCAGTAGTGTGGATACATCTACACCCTAAAATTACATGGGCCAGTACAATGAGGGATGATAGATGCAGGATTTGGCAACAGCACCAATTCCTAGTACATGAGCTTTGACATTTTTCAGGTACCTAAAGCTGATTAATTACCCTTCAAGCTCCCTCATCACCTGCTACATTAGACCAGTTCTTGTTAAGAGGATTTTCTTCACCTCCACAAATATTTGCTACTTTCCAGACAAAGATAGAAGCTATTTTACAAAATAGTTGTGTCATTGGCTATGCCCAGTATTTTATTTTGCCGCCCTTGTTTGAGGAATGACTCAAATTTAGAATAGCAAACACCACAATAGATGTTTAATATTTCCAGCTCAGCACGAGAACGTGGGAGTAGAAATCTGATGAGCAGTTAGCACAAAGAGAGAAAAGGGAGGCTTAAAATGCAAAGGCCCAGGTTAATGTTCTGGGGACAGAGTTCAAAATTCTGAGTGGCTGATGGAATTGAAATTAGAATAATACAACTAGAATATCAAGATAATCTAAGTAATGGTGACCATAAAACATTGCAACACCCATCATTCACTAATGTAAAGACTCTGTCACCCTTACCTACACACAACACCTGGCCCACAGCAGTGTTGTTAGCTCTTGCCTTCCAAAGCCACTCAGGAGGGCAATTAATACTGGCCTAATTAACAATGCCCAGATTCCATGAAAGAACAAAACAATTTGCTGAAATTATTAGTAAAAATAGTGATGGTAAGTCAATAAACAATCATCTGTTACTAGTATCAAAGTGTTAAATGCAAGTTTTTATTTCAAGGTAAAAACTATTTAATTTGAACTTCACTGGAGATCAGTTTAGCCAATTTTAAAGTTTGTACACCTCTCCAAACAAGCAAAAATCACCACAGCTTGCTGATAACAGATGGATTTGATGAGTTATACCAGTGTAGGAGTCAAGGGTTTGTTCAATTGCCCTGAATTGCAGGAAGTTATCTATCCAGTGGGTTGATTAGGAATCAATTCATCTCCATATTGCCCTAGGGAAAAAGCTTAAAAGTGGGAAGAATCCAAACTGTTTTCTACCAGTGAAACTAGCATATTAAAATGCATCAGAAATAGGTAGCTTGCCTATGTTTATATGCCATACTTCTGAGTAAGCTGATGCTAATAAGTATTTTGAGGAAAACATCTTCTATAAATTACTACTTGGCCACATTCATTACAGATATTTAACCTACATTAAAAATATTTAATTCACTTGCACTTAAAATGTTAAGTCAAATAGTCATCACCAATAAATATTTGTTCATTCACAGACATCACCAGCTGACCAGCATTTACTGCCCATCCTCAAAGGGCAGTGAGTCAACCACATTGCTGTACCTCTGGAGTCACATTTAGGCCAGACCAGATGAGGACAGATTTCCTTCCCTAGAGGGGCATTTGCAAATTTTTTTGTCCAAAAAAAGTTTCAGATTATCAATAAAGTTTTTAAACAATTGTTACAAATTCTACTATCCATCACAGCAAGAGTCAAACCCAGGTCATTAGCTGAGTTTCTAGATTAATATTTTACTAATAAGCCATCACTTCCCCAATAAATGGTCCATTCTGTTTAAATGCTGGTAATAGCTTGTGTTGGCAGTTCTAACATTCTATTCCTTAATGCTGAAGAATGCCAACACACACAGCTAACTGCTACACCAGTGTTTGTAGCTGAATCATTGTGCAGTATTCCTGCTACATAAGCAGCCTTGTGACAGATGAATTACAGATTCCACTTACCACGCCTTTGGCTGCCATGGTTCAGTCAGAGATCCTTTTTTCAAGCAATTAAAAGAAAACACAAATAATTTAATGTAGCTTTTTCAGTTGCTGTTAAGTATGTCAAGATTGAATTCTTCCCTCCCCCACAGAAACCAAGTAAGATATTAAATCAGTCCCTGGCACAGACAAACCTGCTTCAAGGGAGACTGTTCCTAAGAAACAAAATGCAGTCTATACAACCCACACAAGCCAGGAGAGGAAAAGGCCGGCCTTTTCTCTTGGGAAACTATCGGAGGCTGCTTCTGGATTGGTTGACAGTTTGGAAAGCTATTAGATTAAATTACTCATGGAAGGAAGTTAACCAATGAGGAGCTACTAATCCCAAAGTGTTGTGGCACTGCACAAAACCAGCACTGAACTATCGTGTTTTTTTTTGTCAAATAAATCCAGTTACTCAGGTGGAGTGTTTCCCTAGTGCGTTCGTTGGCACGGGTCCTAAAATGACCTGTTGTGAATGTACAGTTTTCTATGTTACAAGAATAGGGAGCAGGAGAAGGGAATTGTTATATTTTAATGAGGATAGAATCAATGCAGGAGGGGGCCATTCAGCCCATTGAGTCTGCACCTATCACAATCCTGTCCAGGCCCTATTCTCGTAACTCCTCAGACTCTGTCCTGATTTAACTTGAGTTTGTTTATTTGGTTTGACCTTAAAAGAGGCCGTAACTCCTCGTGAACCTGCTCCTGGGCCAGGCGAAACACGACATTAATAGATCTAAGGGCCGAGGGGTTCATCTGGTGCAACTGTCTGCCCCTCTACCATGGCTATATTCATTGGGTGTATCTGGAGAGGGAACATAGGGTGTCTGAAGGCACTGTGGAGGCCTTCTGTGCTTGTTGGTCATCAAAGATGCTTTATTATTGAGCCCTTTAATCACATTTTGGTTTGAGATTTTAAGTTTCCTTTCTGATTTATTTTTAGTTTTGGGTGGTCACCTTCTTTTCAGGGGTGCCCCTTTCTAATTTGTCCCTCAGTTAATTTGACTCAATTCATTTATCTAGACAAAAAGATTGGCAGAAGGATTAAGAGGGAAGTTGAGGCGAAATCTTGTTGCCCAGTTTGTAGGGATCTGGAGTTCACCACGTGAAAGAGAGATAGATACAGAAACTCTCGTCGCAGTTAGAAAATTCTTGCAATTTATAGAATCTCTTCAGTGCAGAAGGAGGCCATTCAGCCCATCGAGTCTGCACTGGCTCTCAGACAGAGCATTGGCCCAGCCCCTGCTCCATTCCCTTAATCTTGTGTATTTACCCACTAATCCGTCTAACCTATATATCTTGTGACACTAAGGGGCAATTTACCATGGCCAATCCACTTAACCTGCACATTTGAAGTGGCCACAAAGTTATGGACCAAGAGCCAATACATAATGGGCTAAATGGCCTTCATCAGGGGTCAAATGCCTATGCTTCTATGCGATTCCAGTACCGCTGGGTTAGATTTTCCAGTCACACTTTCCCTGACTCTAGAAATTCCCATCAGAGATCGATGGATGGTTAAATGATCCACCAAATTTTCAGTCCCGCCCGCACTGATTCCTGCTGCAGGCGGAACTGGAAACTTTTCCCTCCTGAGAGAAACCAATTCCTAATTCCTATCCAATAACCCCAGTGGAAGGAGCATCAGTTACCAAAGAGACTGTACACTGCTGTAGTGATCTCCATGGTTAGATAGCTTGTTAGCACCCATTTGGAACTCCCCTCCTAACAGCACTGTGGATACACCTACACCTCAGGGACTGCAGCAGTTCAGGAAGTCAACTCATCCCAGCCTTGTCAAGGGGGCAATTAGGGATGAGCAACAAAATTATATCCCCTGACTGAATTAAGAATAAGAATGGGCTGTTTACTTGGTTGAAGCAATGAAGGATCCATGACATTGGATCAGTGTTTTCAGGAAAGAAAGGGAGATGAGAGAGAGAAGAAAAGAGCAAACAGAAATGAGGAAGGTCTGGTAAATTTAAAGGTTAAATCTGAGGATCTGAAGTGAGCAGAAGAATCGGCAATCCTTGTTTATTGAGGCACATGAAACGTCTCAGATTGAGTACAAAGAATGAAGAAAAGTACAGCACGGAATAAGTCTTTACCCCATGCACGTGCTCTAACTAATCTAAAGAAGAAACCTTACTCAGCCCATATCCCCCTATTCCCTTCCCATTCCTGCATCCATCCAAATGCCTCTTTTTGGTGTCGCTAATGTGCCTGCTTCCGTCTCTGGCGGCACATTCAAGCACCCACCAGTTCTCAGCTTGAAAAGCATCCCCCGACATCCTTCTTAAACCTTCCCCCTTTCACGTTGAGCCTGTGTAATTGACCCTTCCAGCCTGGGGAAAAAGCCTTTGACTCTCTACCCTGTCCACGCCCCTCATCATTTTGAGAATGTGTGAGAAGTGTAAATAAATGTTCAAAGCAGGTTCTTCGAGTTAGAGGGAGCAGGTACGCCAAGGTGCATTTTAAACAGGGCAGGTGGCTGAGAGGTTTGACCTTGGGGAGGCGGTAAAGCATACACTGGAAGGATAGTTGGAAAGCCAGATATTAAACATGGAGAATAAGAAACAGAATACAGCGCCAACGGATGTACCTCAGCAATTCATGGAATCTAGCCTGAGGCTTCACTCCAGCATAGCTTGGATTCTCGACAAACAATTATTGTAAGCAATGGTTTAGAAATTAATGAGATGGGAAACTTTATTGAAGCAAATTAAATACATTAGGCAAAGATGTGATCACTTCACCTTTGTACATATTTGATTCGGTTTATTATTGTCACATGTATTAGTATACAGTAAAAAGTATGATTTCTTGCACGCTATACAGACAAAGAATACCATTCATAGGGAAGGAACAGTAAAAAGCCTCACAGCACCAGGTTAAAGTCCAACAGGCTCATGAGCTTTTGGAACGCTGCTCCTTCATCAGGTGAGTGGAAGAGAAGCACTCCAAAAGCTCGCGATTCCAAATAAACCTGTTGGACTTTAACCGGGTGGTGTGAGACTTTGTACAGTGCCTGTCCCAGTCCAACACCAGCATCTCCACTTATAGAAAGGAAAGGAGAGAGTGCAGAATGTAATGTTACAGTCATGACTAGGGTGTAGAGAAAGATCAATTTAATATTTGATTTTTTTTTATTGTTACATGTATTGGGATATTGTTTCTTGCTTGCTGTACAGACAAAGCATACCATTCATAGAGTACAGGGGGAGAAGGAAAGGAGAAGGTGTAGAATATAATGTTACAGTCAGAGCTAGGGTGTAGAGAAAGATCAGATTAATATGAAGTAGGTCCGTTAAGAGGTCTGATGGCAACAGGGAAGAAGATGTTCTTGAATTGCTTGGTATGTGATCTCAGATCTTTGTACCTTTTTCCCGATGGAAAAAGTTGGAAGAAAGAACATCTGGGGTGTGTGGGGTCCTTGATTATGCTGGCTGCTTTACCAAGATGTAAAGATGCCGGCGTTGGATTGGGGTGGTAAGAACTCAGTAACAATTTAGCAACACCAATTATTAATCCAACCGATTTATTTGATAGTAAAAAAGCGAGCTTTCAACACTCCCGTGTCTTCATCAGGCAAGTGCAGTGTTCTGGTCTGCAATAGCACACATCAGCACAGACAGTCAGAGATTGCTGATTAGAATGCGAATCCTTACATCTAACCTGCTGTTCAAGTGTTAAAGTGGACACACGCATCTCCATCAAGGACGGTCACCTCAGCACCTCACTGTACCGCAAACCGACAGACAACCTCACAATGCTCCACTTCTCCAGCTTCCACCCTAGACACGTTAAAGAAGCCATTCCCTATGGACAAGCCCTCCGTATACACAGAATTTGCTCAGATGAGGAGGATCGTGACAGACACCTCCAGACACTGAAGGATGCCCTCGTGAGAACAGGATATGGCGCTCGACTCATCGATCGACAGTTCCAGTGTGCCACAACGATAAACCGCACTGATCTCCTCAGAAGACGAACGCGGGACACGGTGGACAGAGTACCCTTTGTTATCCAGTACTTCCCCGGAGCGGAGAAGCTACGACATCTTCTCCGGAGTCTTCAACATATCATTGATGACGATGAACATCTCGCTAGGGCCATCCCCACCCCCCCACTTCTTGCTTTCAGACAACCGCACAACCTCAAACAGATCATTGTTCGCAGCAAACTACCCAACCTTCAGGAGAACAGTGACCACAATACCACACAACCCTGCCACAGCAACCTCTGCAAGACATGCCGGATCATAGACATGGACGACATCATCAAACGTGAGGATACCATTCACCAGGTGCGCGGTACATACTCTTGCAACTCGGCCAACGTTGCCTACCTAATACTTTGCAAGAAAGGATGTCCCGAAGCATGGTATATTGGGGAGACCATGCAAACACTACGACAGCGGATGAATGAGCATCGCTCAACAATCACCAGGCAAAACAGTTCCCTTCCTGTGGGCGAACACTTCAGCAGTCATGGGCATTCGGCCTCCGACCTGCGGGTAAATGTTCTTCAAGGGGGCTTTCGTGATACACGACAGCGCAGAGTCGCTGAACAGAGACTGATAGCCAAGCTCCGCACACATGAGGACGGTCTTAACAGGGATCTTGGCTTCATGACACACTATCTGTAACCCCCGTAACTTGCCTGGGTTAGCAAAAAACCTCACTTACTGTGCTGTCTGGAGAAAATACACAATTCTCTAACAATGCTCAGGATCCCCTTCACACACATTGTTAGCCACTTTAACACTTGAATAGCAGGTTAGATGTAAGGATTCGCATTCTAATCAGCAATCTCTGACTGTCTGTGCTGATGTGTGCTATTGCAGACCAGAACACTGCACTTGCCTGAGGAAGACACAAGAGTGTTGAAAGCTCCTTTTTTACTATCAAATAAATCAGTTGGATTAATAATTGGTGTTGCTAAATTCTTACTGAGTGCTTTACCAAGGCAGTGGGAAGTGTGGATTGAATCAATGGATGGGAGGCTGGTTTTGCGTGATGGACTTGCTACGTTCACAACCCTTTGCAGGTCTTGGTCAGAGCAGGAGCCATTTCAAGCCATATATCATGTCTCTGAGACTGGCTAGAATTTTACCATTCGGCCTGCCATGTGAATTGGAGCAGGCAAGAGGAGGATTATGGAAATATCTGCTGACCTCGGGTGGGATTTTACAGTTTCGGGATGAGGGATGCCATAAAATCCTGCCCGCTGTGTCCCAAAATTTCAGCACTGGACTATATATCTCCCTGTATACTTGTTAAATCTTTTGGATCCACCTTTTTACCTTCTGATCATTATAGGTAAAAGTTTTAATAATTTAATGCAAGCTGTATCAACCAAATAAAGAAAAGCTACTAAAGAATAGACTGATAGCATGCGTTTAATGTGTTAGAGAATAGTGAATTGAGTAAAAGTAATTGCTTCTGATTGATACAATGATCCAAATTTACACTCTCTTGTTTCCTTCTGTATGAATGGTATGCTGTGTTTGTATAGCGCGCAAGAAACAATACATTTCACGATGTTAATACATATGACAATAGTAAATTAAATCTTTCTCCGCACCCTAGCTATGACTGTAACACTACATTCTGCACTCTCTCCTTTCCTTCTCTATGAATGGTATGCCTTTGTCTGCAAGAAACAATACTTTTCACTCTATACTAATACATGCGACAATAAGAAATTAAATCAAATCAAATAGTTGTGGTGTTAATGAGAAGATCTGAAGGCATTGCACAAAGCCCGGTGCAGCTGGAGAGAAAGTGCAGTCCATGCTTTGCTTTTCACTGAAGACTGATGTAATGTTTGAACCTGTGCCACAATGCAGAAACTATCAGCTTCTTTTACTCAGAGTGCTACACAGCGTCTCTCAAACCTCAGTCAAAGATCAGGGAAAAATAAAGCCCAAGTTACGGCAGTGAGAGCCCCAAGAAAACTCACCCAGAACTGAATGAAATGGTGGTGGGATTATCCACCGTATTAAAATGAGTATCGCTGTGTGCCATAAAAGCACAACGACTTGTGTTTATATAATTTTTTATAGTGGTTAAAAGTCTCAAGGAGAATTATCAAGTAAAATTTGACACTGAGGCGCATACAGGGATTTGTAAAGATTGAATCAAGGGATGTGGGCATCACTGGCTAAGCCAGCATTCCTTGTCCAACTCTAATTACCCGAGAAGGTGGCCATAGAATCATAGAATCCCTACAATGCAGAAGGAGGCCATTCAGCCCATTGCATATGCACTGACTCAAAAAAAGAGCGTCTTATCCAGACTCCAATTACTTATCCTTCTAACTCCCCCCAACCTACACATGTTGAGACACTAAAGGACAGTTTAGCACGGCCAATTCAACCTTGGGAGGAAACCCATGCAGACACAGGGAGAACGTGCAAACTCCACACAGTCATCCAAGCCATGGATCGAACTCAGGTCCCTGGCGTTGTGAGGCAGCAGTGTTAACCACTGTGCCACCATGCTGCTTTCTCGAACCACTGCAATCCATGTAGTGTAGGGATACCCACCATGCTGTTAGGAGGGAGTTCCAGGATTTTGACGTAGTGAAGGAATGGCAATATAGTTCCAAGTCAGATGTGCATTTGGCAGAGAGATTGAATGTTTACGGTGATGGATGGGGTACCAGTCAAATGGGCTACTTGGTCCTGGATTGTATTGAGCCTCTTGAATGTTTCTGGGAGTTGCACTCATCAAGACAAGTGGAGGGATTTCCATCACACTCCTGACTTGTGCAACAGGCTTTGGAGAAGAAATAATCTGCGCGGACTTCCCAACTTGCTGTTTTAATCATCCTGTTAAACTTTTGGTTAATGGTAATCCCCAGAGGGTGGAGAGTTCAGGAACGAATGTGGGGCTGGGATGGGGGGGGGTTATATTCTCTCTCATCAGAATGCGGAAATTCTTTGTATAAATGTTACCAGCCCCAACCTGAATGTTTTCCAGACCCCATGTAGATTGACACACTCAGTTTCCCTATCGGAATAGTCGTGAATGGAACTGAATGTGTGTGAACTTCCCTAATTCTGACCTTGTGGTGGAAGGAAGGTTATTGATGAAACAGCAGAAGATGGCATCAACCACATTCGCCATCGCCTTGATGAGGATGGAGGGTAGACCAATGGAGCAGTAATTGGCTGGGTTGGATTTGTCCTATTTTTGAGGAAAGAACATACCCAGGTGATTTTTCACATTGTTAGGTGGATGCCGGTGTTGTTACTTCAATGCAGTTTCATGTATACTTTCATGCTCATTGAAGCACGCTATTCAATGCTGGGTCCTCCTTATGGGTCTGGTGTTAACACTGAGTATTTCTCTAAACAAATATTTTACCCTTTCCATTGCTTAACTAATGAACTGAGCAGTAAATCAACATGCAGACAAATGACATGAATATAATTATTTTTAACAGTGTTAGCTTGTAAGGTTTGCCAACTCCTTGCATTGGAGAATATATTAAGTCATTGACAACTAATCATAGAATAGAATTATAGAATCTGTACAGTACAGAAGGAGGCCATTTGACCCATTGAGTCTGTACCACCCACAATACCACCAGGCCCTAGTCCCATAATTCTGTACCTTTACCTTGTTAATCCCCCTGACATTAGGGTCATTTAGCATGGTCAATTAACCTAACCCATACATCTTTGTGGGAGGACATGGGAGCAAAGAAAACACGCGCAGACACAGGGAGAAGATGTTAACACCACGTAGACAGTGACCTGAGGCTGGAATTGAACTCGGGTCCCTGGTACTGTGAGGCTGCAGTGCTAGCCACTGTGCCTCCATGCTGCCCTGTAGTTATGATTAGTTTTGTATTCCTTATCAGTCAAAGAAGCTATTTACCTTAACTAATTCTATTTGCATGGTTCTGGATAGACTGTGTCAATAAAGGACGCGGACTAAGAGACAACAAGTGCCACAGTGATTAGCACTGCTGCCTCACAGTGCCAGGGACGCAGGTTTAATACCTGGCCTTGGTTCACTATGTGGAGTCTGCACATTCTCCCCATGTCTGCATGGGTTTGCTCTGGGTACTCCAATTTCCTCCCACAGTCCAAAAGAGGTGCCGGTTAGTTGCATTGGCTGTGCTAAAATCTCCCTCAGTGTACCCGAACAGGTACCGGATTGTGGTGACTAGGAAATTTTCACAATAACTTTGTTGCAGTGTTAATGTAAGCTTACTTGATTTGCTTTGATTTATTATTGTCACATGTATTAGTATACAGTGAAAAGTGTTATTTCTTGCGTGCAACACAAAGCATACCGTTCATAGAGAATGTTCATTGTGACACTAATAAACTTTAAAAGCTCATTCCTTTGAGCCTTCCGCAATATAAAAAAAATCTCAAAATATTTGCTGGGGTTTCACTGAATTTTAAAAAAGATCAGAAAATCCTTGTGGTTTCATTGTTCAATTCAAAATCCTATTTGAGCATATCGCCTGGGAAATTTATGTTGATTTTTGTAGTGTGGCTCTAAATTGTCTAAAGATCCTCATTATTTGAGGTGTCTTCATCCCTGTGAGTGAAGCTGGATTTCTACATCAATACGACACAAATAAAGCAATCAGTGCCAACCTAAAGTATTTACAGAAATATTCATGGAGAAATCTCAGTTACCTTCCAGCTATCTCTTAAATAATGACATTGGCCTTCAGAAGACCTTGCCCTCTCTGTCAAGGTATGAAGTAAAGTAGGATTAGATCTAAAAATGTTGAGAAAAACGAAGAAA
Organism: Sphyrna mokarran; assembly: GCA_024679065.1. Classification (NCBI taxonomy): domain Eukaryota; kingdom Metazoa; phylum Chordata; class Chondrichthyes; order Carcharhiniformes; family Carcharhinidae; genus Sphyrna; species Sphyrna mokarran. The sequence continues at coordinate 7,481,871 of JAGIQG010000032.1, forward strand.
GTGATGAGGAGAAATTTTGGTTGGAATTCTCCAGTCAGGCGGCACAGTGGTTAGCACTGCTACCTCACAGCGCTGGGGACCTGGGTTCAATTCCCGGCTTGGATCACTGTCTGCGTGGAGTTTTCTCTGGATCTCTCCCCATGGGTTTTCTCTGGATGCTCCAATTTCCTCCCACAATCCGAAAGACGTGCTGGTTAGGTGCATTGGCTATGCTAAATTCTTCCTCAGTGTACCCAAACAGGTGCCGGAATGTGGCAATTGGGGGATTTTCACAATAACTCCACTGCAGTATTAATGTAAGCCTACGTGTCACTAATAAATTAACTTCAATCATTCAAGCCCTCTCGCGAGGAAGAAGAACTTGGTGCTCAGCTGAATCTCCATTCACCGCAGCTACGCCAGAGAATCCTGCTGGTGTGAATGGATGGAAAATTCTGGCTTTTATTTCTCAGAGAGTGGTAAGCATCTGGAACTGTCTTCCTCAAAACGCAGTGGAAGCAAAGCCTTTGAATATTTTGAAGGCAGAGCTGGATAGATTCTTGATTAACAAGTGGATGAAATGTTATCGGGCAGTCAGCAGGAATGTGGGGTTCAGTCAAATTAGCCACGATCAGACTGGCTGAGGCCCCGAAGGCTAATGGCAACTTCCAACACAGATTATGATGTCCCCAATAACTGAAACCTATTTATTTGGGTTTCAATTATGAGGCATGGTGGCACGGTGGTTATCGCTGCTGCCTCACAGCACCAGGGACCCGGGCTCAATTCCGGCCTCGGATCACCGTCCGTGTGGAGTTTGCACATTCTCCCCATGACTGCGTGGGCTTCTTCCAGGTGCTCTGGCTTCTTCCCACATTCCATAGATGTAAGGGTTAGGTGGTTGACCGTGCTAAATTGCCCCAGGATGTGTGGGTTAGAGGGATTAGTGGGGTAAATATGTGAGGTTACAGGGATAGGGTCTGAGTAGGTTGCTCAGTCGAAGAGTCAGTGCAGACTTCATGGGCTAAATGGCCCCCTTCTGCACTGTAGGAATTCTGTGATGATCTGTACATGCCATACAGTCTATGGTTGGAAAAGTTAAACGATAAACCCCAAATCAATGCATACATAACACTGGAAGAGATGTGAGAAAACCACAATGTCCTTCTGTCCTTTCAGAAAGGAGGAAGGGAATATGTTATTAGATCAATGCAAACGGATTAAATCTACCTGATGAGGGTCCTACAGAAGTAAGTTTAAAAGCTGATCCCACAATAGTCTGTTTGGTTATCTTACAGTGAGTAAGCTTCCAATTGCATTGCTGAGGTTGTTCTTCATTGTGTGGGAGAAAAGACTAACAGGACAGTCCTGAGGGGAATATTTTTCATTTAAACATTGCCCCTTTACACAATTGGACTTCCCCCCCACCCCCACAACATCCTGTTGTATCAACCCTACTTAGAGAAAGTGGAGAAAGGTCAACCTAATGTTGTTCAGAATTCCAGGGAAATTCAGTGACAATGGACAATACAGATCCATACCTTTAGATATGCAGACAACTCCCCTGGGAATATAAGGAAAATGGCTTGATCGATTGGTAAGGCTCCAGACCAGCAGACAGCTGTGCCCTGACGCTATCCGTGGTTCATAATCTCTTCTTTGCTCCCCCTACCAGCTGTGCTGACACATGAATTTGGGCCTGTGTCTGCGGGAGTTTGCGCGTTCTCTCCGTGGTTGCGTGGGTTTCCTCCGGGTGCTCCGGTTTCCTCCCACATCCCAAAAATGTGCTCTTAGGCTGATTGGGTAACAAATTGTCCCTATATTCGTCCCTATATGGGAATCTTCAACAATAGGCATAGCCTAAAGACAAGGATATGTCATTAGGACGTTAGGACGGCGGCGTGGGCTCGTTGGGCCGAAGGGCCTGTTTCCCGTGCTGTGTTGCTCTTTGTTCTTTGTTGTATCCCAAATCCCATGTTGTTCACAAACCCACTACGATTTCCTTTCATTTCCCCCAGTCGATGACATTCTGCCCTCCGACTGTTCTGCTCCCCCGACTCCCTGCCCCCATCGCAGCCTTCCTAGGCATTTCTTGGATCCAGCCTGGAGACAAATTTAAAGATCAGACCCCACCGTTTAAGTTCATCATAGAAAGATTCTGAAGCGTTTCTCATCCACAGAACAATTCAAGTTTCAACAGAGCTTCGGTGGGATTTGAAGTGGAGCGGGATGAGGGGGTGCGCTGGTAATATCACTGTACTAATAATCTAATAATCCTGAAATCCAGGCTAATGCTGTGAGGATATGGGTTCAAATCCCATCATGACACTGGTGGAATTTGAATTCAAAATTAAAAACTAATCAGTGACCTTACCCATATGTTTAAAAAAAGACAAATTCCAGCCCCAGTGTCTTTAACGAAAAGATGGAATGAAAATGTCAGCCAAGCAGGTTGAATTAGCAATGTGCTAATTGGCTTAAGATGGTGTAAAATCCACAGTGCCCGGAAGGTTCTTTCGCATAGCGTTATTATTCTGAACGACCACTCAGTCGAAGGTGGCCTCATCGCTATCGGGGAAAATGGAGATGAGCAAGCAAGATAAAATTAATCTCCAACTAGGTGAAGAAACTCAGAGCTTATAAGTGGCTTAAAATACACACTGCAGGAAAGAGAAGAAATTGAGAAGAGAATGACCCAAAATGGTATTCAAGAAAGTCGAAGGGGATGAAAACCACTGGAAGTTAGCAGGAATTTTAATTTTAAAATATAGGCCAAGATCTTCAACTCACACAGTCTTGCGGTATCTTTAATATTAAATACTACATTAGAATGCAAAACCCTTAACCAAACATTTAATACCAACATGCTGTGCTATAAAAAAGGATTGCTACTCCAAACAAACATGAAACACTAACTCAGAAATAAGAGAGAGTTCCATTTATTACAGTTTTCAATGCTCGGCATACAAAATGAAATTTAACTGCTGCCAAATCGGTTTAGGACACTAATCTTTTGTGTAAAGTAGATCCTTGTTTAGACAGAGTTGGAAATGTACTGTTTATCTGGAGTTTATGGAAACAGTGATTCAGACACGACATTTGCTGGCAAACAACCTGTGGATTTCAGGATCCAACCTCCATGTCCAGACTGTCACTTTTAAATTAGAAACCTCTAATGTACAGAATACAAGTAAATGGTGGTGAACAAGACTGTGCAGATATATATTTCACATCTGAAGTCAGAAATTCATGGCCTTTTTAATAAACGCCCTTCATTCTTCTTCATCATCCATTCCGCAGAGTCGAAGCAAGGATTTGCAATAATCTCCTCCTACATCATCCTGTTTTTTTAAACAAAAGGCCATATTAATATCAGTCATTCCAGCCAGGCTTTTCTTTGCACTTGTCAGCTGCAGTATGTTGAACACCCAAGCTGTTAGAACGCTCCTCCCCCCCCCCACCACCTCCCTTGGGTCTCTTTTGTAGCATCTCTACAATGTAGGAGGCCATTCAGCCCGTTAAATCTGCACTGACTCGACTCCCCAACCCCCCCAGCTGATCGACCATCACTTGAACCCCCAACCCTCCCCCAGCCCGATCGACCATCACTCGAACCCGCAGCCCCCCCAGCCCAATCGACCGCCACTCAACTCTTTTCAGCCCCCCAGCCCAATTGACCACCATCGGCCCCCCCCCCCCAACACCTCCCAGCCCAATTGACCACCACTCCGGCCCCCCCCCAACGCCCCCAGCCCAATTGACCACCACTCGGCCCCCCCAATGCCCCCCAGCCCAATTGACCACCACTCGGCCCCCCCAACGCCCCCCAGCCCAATTGACCACCACTCGAACCCCCAACACCCCCTCCCAGCCCATCAACCACCACTCGGCCCCCCCAAAACACCCCCCAGCCAGATTGACAACCACTCGACCCCTCCCACCACCCAGCTGATTGACCACCACTCAACCTTCCCCACCCCACCCCCGCCCAATTGATCACCACTCAACTCCCCCCACCCCCCTAGCCCGACTGACCACCACTCGAAACCCCCCCCCCCCCACTGCATTGGCCCCGCAACTGCTGCCTGAATATTCCTCGCCCCCAATCCCCCCCCCCCCCCCCCAGCACCGATCGATTGTCACCCGAACCACACCCCTTGGGCAGGCAGATCACCAGCTAAACCACCTCACTCCGCAGCTCAGCCAATCCTAGTACACAAATTGCGCAGCTTCCCCACCACCTCCTTTTAGCCCCACCCCCATCCTGGTACCACCCCTTTGCCTTAAGTCCTACCCCCCCTTAGGCCCCACCCACTTGGCACTGCCCAATGCCAGTGGGCACTCCAGGCTGGCAGTGTCCTAGACCCAACCATCTTCAGCTAATTCATCAATGAGTTTCCCTACATCATAACATCAGAAGCAGGGGTGTTTGCAGTCATTGTACAATGTCCACCACCAAACGTGACTCCTTAGATACTGGAGCAATCCATGTCCATGTGCAGCAAGATCTGGACAACATTCAGGTTTGTGCTGACAAGCAACATTTGTAACACACAAGTGCCAGGCAACGACTGTCTCTTAGGGAGAATCTTGCCATCTCCCTCAACATTCAATGACATCACCATCACTGAATCTTGGAAGTTATCATTGTCCAGAAAATGAACGGGACAAGCCCATATAAAACACTGCAAGAGGCTGAAAACCTGTGGAAAGTGGCACATCTCCTGACTCCCAAAGCCTGTCCACGATCAACAAAGCACAAGCCAGAGACGTGTGATGGAATACTCTCCACTTGTCTGGACGAATGCAGCTCCAATAACAAGACGCTCAAACAACCCATTTGCTTAGCACCCCGTCCATCATCTCCAACACCCTGTGGACTGTAGTGGTTCAAGAAAGCAGCTCACCACTGTTTTCAGGGGCATTAAGGATGGTCAGTAAATGCTGGCCTAGCCAGCGATATCAACATTCATCACAAACAAACAAAAACTGGCAAGAACGGTTTGTAGCGTGCACGGCGACATACCTGAATGAACGAATACAGTGACTTCCCGTAGAGTCGTAGAAACTCAGCTTTGATGTCAATCATATCCACTTCACACCGACTCACTATGATTCGAATGAGGCTTCTGTCATCTGTACCAGCACCCTGACAGAAACACAACAGTTAAATCCGGCCACTTTGATGGATAGTGAGTGATGAGAATGACACAAATACAGCTGAACAGGTATTTGTTTTTGGCCCTCTTGATATTTTGGTGTGAAATAGCGTACCATTCAAAGGCTGGAGTTTAAATTATCAAAGGCAGGAGTCAAAGACTACAATTTCTCAAAGCTGACCCATATCCTTGTGTAATGGGGTGGGCAGCAATTTGCTCGCAGGAGGACTAATGAATTCCTCTGATTTAACCCATTCCTACTATTTGCCTGCAGCCTATCAAGTTTTCCAAGAACCTCTGAGGGAAGCGATGACAGCTTTCACTCCTTATGGGTCAGAACAAATGTTTCGTCCAGGCCCCTACACCTCTCACATTCCTCCACTGTCTCAAATCACCATCCTTCAAAAATAGAAAGGCCTTGAGGTCAGGGCTGTGTAAGATTGAAACCCCCTCCCCTCCTGCAGAAGTTAGGGATCAGGGAGGCTTACTACAAAGACACCTTGTTTAATTAGAAGCTAAGCTCACCACTCAGACCGGCTCCACGTTCCCCATCCAAAACTCCACAACCCCTGCAATGGTAATCTTCCCTTCTTAATAACTGGGCCATCAGTTATGACACAGATATACAGCAAATCTCACCTAAGGCATATACCCAAGCCTCAGTCTCAGGCAGTGAAGCACGTCTGTCACTTTTCCAGGTCAACTCTCCTTTGACCATTTTACCCAAACGCATGGCCAACACTGTCCAAACTCATTTCATGCTTTACCAGGATAAAACTCCAGCCCAACCGTCTGGGCTGAATTTAACCCCTTGCCTGGTTTATCCCTGCCTATCCTGTAAAAAGCAATTGCCTTACAACTCTGAGAACTCTCTGTTCTTCTAATTCTGGCCTCTTATGCATTCCAAATTCCTTTATCCCATCTTGAACTGTCTGGAGCCTAAGTTCTGCTACTCCCTCCCTAAAGCTCTCTACCTGTCTACATCCCTCTCCTCCTCTAACAGGATCATTGCAGTGCAAGAGGAAGGCCAGTTGGCCCATCATATTTTGCACAGCTCTCTGAATGAGCAGTTCTTCTACTGCCATTCCACCGTCTTCTCCCTATAACCCTCCACATTTACCCTTTTCAGGTAAGTCTAATGCCCTCTTAAATGTTTCAATGAAACCAGCCTTCCCTTCACAGTCCCAGGCAGTGCATTCCAGAACCTAACCCTTGCTGTAGAAAAAGTTTCTCCTCAGATCACTTTTACTTCTTTCACTAATTCCTTTAAATACTAAGAGATGACTCAAAATCTACTCTTGAACTGGAGAGTCACTTTAAAACCTACTAATTATATAGATCAGTGCCAGATTGTTTCTGATTATACTCCTCTGAAGCTGCTTAGGGTAATTCTATAAAAACCTGGAATTAAAAGTCTGACCGTTGGAAGCTTTTGTTGTTGAAAACCTAATCTGGTTCACCAATGTCCAATAGGGGAGGAAGTCTGCTGTCCTGACCCAGTAATTTATGCGACAGCAATGTGACAAGCCATTCAGTTCTAGGACAGTTAGGGATGGGCGATAAATGATTATCCACCCGACAAATAAACATACTGAATTAAATAAGTTTTATTTTGTTTATAGTGCAGACAGGCAAATAACACAAAAACAGACCAATGTTACTCATCTAATTTAACCAGCGTTGTAAAATATTGGTGGGTTTGGTCACAAAGTACACCACTGATGCAGACCAAAGAAAAGTCTTCATTGTTCTCCGAGTAGGTGGCGTGACTGATTATAAAGTGGCAATTGTTACTTTACTGCTTTAATATCCTGTGTTTTGTTTGAAACTCAAGTCTTATATTAGCTCATAATATACGCTGGATACAGCGAGCATTTCCATAAAAACCGACATCTGGATTGTACGAGTTAGCATAGCACTAATAATGGAATGCGTCTTATTTGAACTGGGGAACGGACAAAAATTTCCAATCCAGTCACATTTGGCTAGAATTCACAGGGAAAAAATGCAGATAAGAACAGAGTGCCTCTGAAGTTCTGAGAAAATGTGAATAGGAGTGGACTCTACAGTGAAAAACTTATATTATTAAATGGTAATCGAATTCCATTCAACAGCAAGATTGAAAGAGAACGGACGATGAAAATATACGCTCAAGATTTGATCACTAACATTTGGATATTTGTTAACGGGCAGCACGGTGGCACAATGGTCAGCACTGTTGCTTCACAGACCCAGGTCAGGTCACTGTCTGTGGAGAGTTTGCACATTCTCGCCGTGTCTGCGTGGGCTTCCTCCCACAGTTCAAAGATGTGCGGGTTGGGCAAACTGGCTGTGGTAAATTGCCCCTTAGTGTCGGGGGACTAGTAGGATTAATGCATGGGGCTATGAGAATAGGGCCTGAGTGGGATTGTTGTTGGTGTAGGCTCAATGGGCCGAATGGCCTTCTTCTGCGCTGTAGGATTCTATGAATGGGATTGTTTAATAATTGGCATATATATTTATGCTTCATCTTTTCCATTTTCTGGACAGAAGCTTGTTAACATGTCAGGGATTTTGGCTGTAGAACTGATGGAAGAGCCAGGCTCCCTCTTTTTAAGAAGGCTTGTACAATCATATACCAGTCAGGCAGTGATGGGCCTTCCCACCGAATCAGGACACTGGGGGCACAAAAGGTTAATAATCACACAAGTTTAAAAATCACATAAGCTGCAAGCTGCTTCTCAATCTCACAGGGGAAAAATGACGTGAAAACCATTGGTCCTGATTAAAGCAGATTCAGGTAAGAGTCAAGGACCATTTAATTGAACAATGTGCCTGGAGCTCATATTTGCCCATTAGAACAAGGAGCAATGGAAGAGGAGGTTGATATAGCGTTGGTCAGAGATGTAGTTATTATTGCTTGATAATATAAATGAACACCATACCCTTGTGTAACCTTAATCCATAACTGCGAGTCAATAGAGATAACTCCGATATTTATATTGGTATATGCTAATTACTTGTAGGACAAAGAACAAAAAGAACAAAACAGCATGGGAAACAGGCCCTTCGGCCCAATGAGCCCGTGCCGCCACCCCAACGTTCCCACCTCTACCCGCGATCCCTGTCAATGTTTATAGATCTATGGATTAAAAACCAAATTTGAGACAATTTAGGGAGAATTTGTTTTGCCAATTAGCCTAAGAGCACATCTTTGGGTACTTCCTGCTGCTTCAAAAACAAAATGCAGCCACATAAATAAGGATCCCATGCACCCAAGAGATGCTAATGCACTTCCTTCCATCAGGAAAAAGGTACTGAAGTCTGAGGTCACATACCAACTGACTCAAGGACAGCTTCTTTGTTGCCATCAGACTTTTGAATGCATGTAATCCACTCTAAGTTGATCTTTCTTCATACATAGCTATAACTGTAACGTTACATCCTGCACCCTCTTTTCCTTCCCGATGAATGGTAAGCTTTGTCGGTACGGCAAGCAAGAAACAATACTTTTCACTTCATAATAACGTGATAGTAAATTAAATCAAAACTTCAGAAAGTGGTCTTGCCCTTCTACAGGGGTACAGTTTAGAAGGGAGAGAGCTGATTGGTAGGTGGAAAACCATAGAACCTCAGAAAATTTATAGCTCAGAAACAGCCTTTTTGGCCCTCCTTGTCTGTGCCGAATCATTTTTTTGCCTAGTCCCACTGACCTGCATTTGAACCATATCCCTCCACACTCCTCTCATCCATGTACCTGTCCAAGCTTTTCTTAAATCTTAAGAGACTCTGTATTTATCACTTTATCCGGCAGCTCATTCCACACTCCCATCACTCTCTGCGTGAAGAAACCACCCTCCTAACATTCTCTTTAAACTTCTCTCCTTTCGCCCTAACCCTATGCCCTCCAGTTTTTTTTCCCTCCCCAGTGGAAAAAGCCTACTTGCATTCATTCTGTAATTGAATTTGAAACTATAATTGCTGGTGTATTTCTGAAGTCTGCACCCTGATTGGTCTGAATGGTTTTAGTCAGAGTCCTGCAGGGCTACAGTTATCAATACATCATCCTGAAATCACTCTGTAACTTTGTCTGGCTATTTAAGAGAAAATATAGTTTTAAATACAAAAAAAAACATTATGACAGCCCGTAAGCGGACACAACTCTCACCTACTGAGAGCAGCCGGCCAGAGACCTGAGGATCATGCACTCAGCAGCAGCCAGAGGAGGCTCTGATGCTATCAGAAGGTTGGCACTGGAGTTCCAGGGCAAACACAGTAAGACTGACAACACCAGGTTTAAATCCAACTGATTTATTTGATAGTAAACTCACAAGCTTTCGACCCTCTGGTTTTCGTCAGGTGAATGAGGTGTTGTGGTCTCAAACAGCACACATAATAGCACAGACAGTTTACAGATTACTGATTAGAATGTGAATCTTTACACCTAACCTGCTATTCAAGTCTTAAAGCGGCTAACAATGTGAGTGGAAGGAGCACTGAGCACAGGTTAGAGAGATGTGTATTGTCTCCAGACAGCACAGTAAGTGAGGTTTTTTGCTAACCCTGGCAAGTCATGGGGGTTACAGATAGTGTGACATGAAGCCAAGATCCCTGTTAAGACCGTCCTCATGTGTGTGGATCTTGGCTATCAGTCTCTGCTCAGTGGCTCTACGCTGTCGTGTGTCGTGAAGGCCCCCTTGAAGACCGTTTACCCGAAGGTCGGAGGCCGAATACCCGTGACCGCTGAAGTGTTCGCCCACAGGAAGGGAACAGTTTTGCCTGGTGATTGTCAAGCGATGTTCATTCATCCGCTGTCGTAGTGTCTGCACGGTCTCCCCAATGTACCATGCTTCGGGACATCCTTTCTTGCAACGTATTAGGTAGACAACATTCCAGGGCAACACAGGCCACAGATAAGTAATCACAGGGGATGGAGCGGGAGTGGAAAGAGAAGAGACAAGGGGGACTGATGTCTCTCAATGGACCCTATGCTTTCCAATATCTTTGGTTGAGACACCTCACCCCCAGGGAGTGACAAGCTGGTCACGTGGTTATAGCTGCTGTGTACACCACACCGTGACAGGCCTGTCACTGGGTTAACACCAGCAGCACTGGGATGAAGCCCGTAAATGGTCATTTAATGTGCCTGAACTGATGGTGGTGGGACGGTCGATCCTAGGCTCTCCCACCCATATCTTAATCCTAATGGTGTTGGGAAGATGGTAGGGTCCAGCTATGCCACCTCTTTGCCCAAGTGCCCTTTCTGCCTCCAACATGTCACCAGTGTGAGCAAAAGATTCCCCTCAATACATCCTCCCATCACTTCAACAGGTAAGTGTTCAGCAAAGGAAACAATAGTTGAGATTGGAAGGGGGTGAGACCATTAGGAGTAAGCCCGTGGAGATATTTCAAAACCGGGAGGAGAATTTTAAAACTAAATGCAGCTAAAGCATCAAGTACAAAGGTGACATGGCCTGGGAATATGGCTTGGTGCAAGATACAGAATGCTGAGTTTTGAATGAAATCAAGTGTGGAGAGTAGAGTGTGGCAGAGCAGCCCGGGGTGTATTGGTCTATCTAGAGGTAGCAAAAGCATAAATTGTGGTTTCAGCAGCAAATGAGTTAAAACAGGGCAAAGTTACGGAGGTGGAGCTAAACAGTCTTGGTGCTGTCGTGAATGAGGTCAGAAACTCCGGATCAGACGTGACACTCTTGCTTGCGAACTGACTTAATCTCAGACTGTTGCCAGGGAAAAGGACAAAGGTACAGAAGAGAGTTTGGAGAAGAAACTGTCGAGAATGGTTTCAGTCTTCCTGATATTTCAATGGAGGAAGTTTTTGCTCCTCCAGCCCTGTGTATCAGATCAGCAGTGGCTGGGCTTGGTGTTATCAGCACACACATAAAAACTAGCACTGCTTTCAGTTGATGTAATAGAGGGGCAGCATCTAAGTGAGAAATAGCAGAGGGCCAAGGGTGCATTCTTGGGAGATACCACAGGGGTGGCACGGTGGCTTAGTGATTAGCACTGTGTTTGATTGCCAGCTTGGGTCACAGTCTGTGCAAATTTCTCACATCCTCCCCATGTCTGCGTGGGTTTCCTCCAGATGGTCCGGTTTCCTCTCATAGTCCAAAGAGACGCTAGTTAGATGCATTGACCATGCAGCGCTATGAAAGCTCGTGCTATCAAGTAAATCGGTTGAGAGACTACTTACTGTACTCGAACAGGCATCAGAATGTGGCGACTAGGGGATTTTCATAATAACTTAGTTGCAATGCTAATGTAAGGCTACCTATGACACCAACAAATAATCTTTAACATACGATGAGGGAGCAAGAAGCAAAGACACTCCAATGATTCTCTGGCTATGGACAAGAGTGGAATTGGGTGACGACCCAACCCAGGCAATGCAGAGGAATTGGAGAGGGACGGTGTGATGAAATGTGTCACAGGCTGCAGAAAGGTCTGATAAACATCAGAAATGATGTTTATTTTTGTTATAGTCACGTAGAACGTTAATTGTGACTTTGGTAAGAGCTGCTCCTGAGGCAGAGTTGGAAACTTGAGAGAAAAGATTAAAACATGGGAGTTCCAGGAGAGGATCAGGGAGGTGACAACACATTCAAGGGCTGGAGAAGGAAGGGGAGGTGGGAGATCAGACAGTAGCTTGAAAGGATAGGGTTTTTTTTGATGATGGCTTATCATCAAAAGTCATGATGATTATCTTAAGATAAAAAGTTAAAAAGATTTAAAAAGAAAGAAACAAACTTTCAGAGAGAGAGAGAAAACACAATCCTTTATCCTAGGGACAGTAACTCTAAAAAAACTGCTAAGACAAAACCCCAATGTTGTTACAATTGTGCATAATCAAGACACATTAATCAAAACAAAGACCTTCTTTGATGCTTACCGACATCGCTTCATAAAGCTTTGTTGCAAAAAAGCTAGCTGGGTTCTTTGCATATTGCACTGCAGGGAACAAAAGACAAAAAAACAGTGTAAACACATGGCTATTGAAAAAGACAAATTAATGGACAGAATTCATGCAAAAGCTTATTGAATAGGTCAAAAAGTCTGGACAAATCTAACTTATGTAAACTTTATAAGGGAGTGGATGCCAGTGACACAGTGGTTAACACTGCTGCCTCACAGCGCCAGGGAACGGGGTTTGATTCCTGGCTTGAGTCACTGCCAGTGCGGAGTGTGTAAGTTCTCCTCATGTCTGTATGGGTTTCCTCCAGGTGCCACGGATTCCTCCCACAGTCTGCAAGACATGCTGGTTAGATGCATTGGCCATGCTAAATTCTCCCTAAACATACCCGAACAGATTTCGTCGGACTGTGGCTATTAGGGGATTTTCACAGTAACTTCATAGCAGTGTTGACATAAGGCAACTTGAAATAAATACCCCGACAAATAAATTTAAATTTAAAAGGGAAAGATCAGTAGTTTCATTTAAAACCATTAAAATATGAGGTTGTTTTGCAACATTGGGAAAGATTTTATAAAACTGCCATGAACCTGATGAAGTAAAGCAGTGTATTATTTTCAGTAAAGGATTCCCTATTTATATAAATAGTGAAAAGTATTAAATATTCCTTTGCTTGTAGGGGTCAAATTGTCAACCTCTCCAGGTATTGCATCACACCTAATGGATTTGGACAGATGTAGGTTATAAAATAATAATATTTATTTACACAGAGCCTGATCACACAGCCAGATCATGTACTGTGGGTTGTTTTTAAAGTTTAGAAACAGTGGGAGCCACTCCATAGACAAAGTTTGGACCATCCAAAAGTTGATCCAAGGTCACTTGACCAAGAAGGATTTTCCTACAAAACACCAGTTGTTGCATTTGTAGCCAATCAATAACTTTTGAACATCCTTAAAATGAGAAAAGCACTTTGGATTAATCAACTCTTTATTTTCTGTTCCGCAAAAGCCCATCCTGCCTGCAGGACTGTAATATTTTTTTTTTTAAGCAACACAGCACGGGAAACAGGCCCTTCGGCCCAACGAGCCCGCGCCACCGTAATACCAAATCATTATCCTATTTTAATAGTCCTATATAATAGTATATATCTTAATCCTAATTTGGAAAATTTTCACCATAGGGACAATTTGTTACCCAATCAGCCTAAGAGCGAATTTTTGGGTTGTGGGAGGAAACCGGAGTGCCCGGAGAAAACCCACGCAACCACGGGGAGAACGCGCAACCTCCCGCAGACACCGGCCCAATTCCAAGTGTCTGCACAGCCACATCGATAGTCTCTGAGCTGTCATGGTGCCCTTCAGGTGGTCCCCATAAAGCACTCATATACGACATGAGGTACCAGGCAACCCATGAATCAACATCCAAGAGCTGTCCTCGCACCACCTGCCGAAGGCGTGCTCAAATTATGGACCGAATTACCTGTGGAAAAAAGCCGTAGTTAAACAGTCCTAATATATCCCTCTATCTGCATACCGCTCATGTGGCTGTCCAAGAGACCCTTAAACAGCCCCAGCATGCCTGCTCCCACCACCTTACTCGGCAGTGCATTCCACACCCCCACTACCCTTTGTGTGAAAAAACTGCCCTCTAATATTCGTCCTATACATAGCCCCCCTCACCCTATGGCCATGACCCCTCGTCCTATCCATTTCTAAAGGTGGAAAAAGTTTACCTCCATTTACTCTATCTATACCCCTTTTAATCTTATACACCTCTATGAGATCCCCTCTAAGCCGACGTCTTTCAAGGGAAAACAACCCCAGTCTAATTAATCGTTCCTCATAAGACAGTCCTTCCATACCAGGCAGCATCCTGGTAAACCTCCTCTGCACTCTCTCCAAGGACTCCACATCCTTCCGATAGTACGGAGACCAGAACTGGGCGCAGTATTCCAAGTGAGGCCTAACCGAAGTTCTATACAACTGCAACATCAAACTCCTACTCTTGTATTCTATACCCTTTTCTATGAAAGCTAACATACTATACGCCTTCTTTATCACCTTCTCCACCTGTGAGGACACCTTCAGAGACTTGTGAACCTGCCCCCCCAAGTCTCTCTGCGTCTCTATGCTCCTTATAGTTTTACCTTTTATCCTATAATTCTCTTCTACATTTTTCCGGCCAAAATGCATCACCTCGCATTTTTCCGGATTAAATTCCATTTGCCATCCATCTGCCCAATCTACCAACCTGTCTATGTCCTGTTGTATTGCCTGACACTGCTCTTCTGTACCCGCCAATCCAAGCATCTTGGTGTCATCAGCAAATTTGCTGATCTCACCACCTACCCCTACTTCCAAGTCGTTTATGTAGACCACAAATAGAAGAGGACCTAGTACTGAGCCTTGTGGCACCCCACTAGTGACAGGCTTCCAGCCGGAAAAAGAGCCTTCCACTACTACCCTCTGTCTCCTCCTCCCGAGCCAGTTCTCGACCCATCTACATACCCGACCATGTATCCCATGCGCCTTCACCTTCTCTATCAGTCTACCATGAGGAACCTTGTCAAACGCCTTACTGAAATCCATGTAGACGACATCAACAGCCTGTCCTTCATCAACTGTTTTTGTCACTTCTTCAAAAATTTCCACTAGATTTGTAAGACAAGACTTCCCCTTGACGAAGCCATGCTGCGTATCCCTGATCAGATCGCAGCGCTCCAGATGCTCATACATCCTGTCCCTAAGGATCCTCTCCATTAGCTTACCTATAACTGAAATCAAGCTCACCGGCCTATAGTTCCCTGGGTGATCCCTCTGACTTTTTTTAAACAACGGTACTACGTTTGCTATCCTCCAATCCTCTGGGACCTCACCTGTGTCCAAGGAAGAGACAAAGATTTGCGTCAGAGGCCCAGCCAAGTCTTCCCTCAACTCCCTTAGCAGCCTGGGGTAAATGCCATCAGGCCCCGGAGCTTTATATGTCTTTAAGCTGCCTAACATCCCCAACACCTCTTTCCTCGTAATCCTTATTTCCCTCAACCAATCTTCAACTTTGTCAACATCAGGCACAGACATCTGTCCAGTCTCCTGCGTGAATACCGACGCAAAGTATTCATTCAGGATCTCCCCCATTCCCTCAGGCTCTAAGCATAGATCCCCCCCACTGTCCCTAAGAGGTCCAATCTTGCCTCTAACCATCCTTTTGCTCCTTACATAGGTGTAAAATGCCTTTGGATTTTCTTTAATCCTACCTGCCAGAGCCACCTCATTGCCCCTTTTTGCCTTTCTAATACCCCTTTTTAGATCCCGTCTACACTCTCTATAAGCTTCCAGCGCTATCTCAGTCCCTAGTTGCCTAGATCTAATGTAAGCCTCTCTCTTTTTCTTGATCAAGTCCTCAATCTCCCTGGTAAGCCAAGGTTCTCTAATCCTACCTTTCCCATTTGTTTGGAACAAAAAGTTAAGAAACTATTTTTTTTTGGATTGTCTTCATATAACAATCACCCCTCAGAATATAAATTTTTAGAAAGTCATTCTGGAAACTTGCACTGGTCTTCACTGCTGCACCACCACTTACAATCTGGAAGCACCTGAAGAGAGAGAATAGAGCCAATGTTTCAAGTCTGGATGACCCGTGGTCAAAATCAAATTTGGCACAGTTTAATAAAAAGTGGAGATAGATGATGAGCTTAGGTGGAAATTTCCAGAGTTTAGTGTAGCAGGTGTGGAAAGCATGGACTTGTTAACAAGGAACTGAGTTGTAGAATTAATATGTTGCTCAATGAAGGGCTGTACTAGATCAGATCTCAAACAATGATGAGACAGAGTACAGGAATGAAATCGAGAATCTGGTGAACTGGTGTGGTAACAATAATCTCTCCCTCAATATCAACAAAACGAAGGAGATTGTCATTCACTTCAGAAAGCATAAAGGAGAACATGCCACTGTCTACCTCAATGAGGACTAAGTAAAAAGACTTCAAGTTTTTAGGTGTCCAGATCACAAACATGATCTGTTTTGATCTACCATAGTTAAGAAAACCCACCAACGCCTCTACTTTCTCAGAAGACTAAAGAAATTTGGCATGTCAGCAATGACTCTCATCAACTTTTACAGATGCATCATAGAAAGCATTCTTTCTGGTTGTATCATAACTTGGTATGGGCTCCTGCTCTGCCCAAGACCGCAAGGAACTACAAAAGATGGTGAACGTAGACCAAACCAACAGATCATAAATATTCTGTCTATATTTCCCGTTGCCTCAGCAAAGCAGCCAGCATAATTAAGGACCTACACACCCCGGACATCCTCTCTTCCACCTTCTTCCATTTGGAAAAAGACAAAAATCTGAGGTCACGTATCAATCGATTCAAGAACAGCTTCTTCCCTGTTGCCATCAGACTTTTGAATGGACCTACCTCGCATTAAGTTGATCTTTCTCTACACTCTAGCTATGACTGTAACACAACATTCTTCTGTCCTTCTCTTTGAACAGTATGCTTTGTATAACATGCAAGAAACAATACTTTTCACTGTATGTTAATACATGTGACAATAATAAATCAACATAGGGAGTGAGTTCATGGGTTAATGGAGGCAATAAGCCTATGGGCAGGCTTTTGCATAAATTCAAGTTTGTGGTTTATTTATTAGTGTCACAAATACGCTTACATTAACACTGCAATGAAGTTACTGTAAAAATCCCCTAGTCACCACACTCCTGCGCCTGTTCAGGTAAACTAAGGGAAAATTCGGCATGACCAATGCATCTAACTGTCACGTCTTACGGACTGTTGGAGGAACCCCACACAGACACGGGGAGAATGTGCAGACTCCACACAGACAGTGACCCAAGCCAGGAATCGAACCCAGATCCTTGCTGTGAGGCAGCATTTACCTGGCAGCTGTTTTGGAGTTCCCTTCAAAACCACCAGAAAGACGGATGGATGATGTCGGGATCCCAATCCGAAAAAAATTTGGAGACTTAATGCTCCCCGCATCCCCAAAACTACCTCCCCTTATCCCCAATGGGTTCAGTCTTCCCAACAATCCATGTTGGAAAACATTTGGATATCCAGTTCTGGATGCCAGACACCTACCTTCCTTCAAAGACTAAAGGCTTGCAACCCACAACTTCATTTGGGAGTTATCCATTATACAATTATAGACATGGTGTGAAAACAGAAAAATATTCTTACCCAGGGCCAGCATTCCCATTTGGAATGTACCAGACATTTCATCTTTAATGGTGTCTTCAATATCCTTGTTAGTTATTTGATAATATTCTTCAAACGCTACAAAAAAGAGAGAGATAGGAGTCTATATTTAGAAAATTGAAGGTAATATCAGCAATCCTTTTACATTATCAAACAATTTTAAACTGCTGAATGAGCCAAGAGTTGATTAGACAGAAAGAGTTTCTCTGTAATTGAAAATAAAAATCGAAATTACAAAAGAATTCACTGGTAAAGAGAGTTGATATTACAAATCAACACTTCCAGGAAGTGCCTTGCTTAACAAGAGGGTATAAAGAAAGATCGAGCCAAAGGTTGGTGTGCCTGATTCACAGCACACCCAACTTCCCAAGTCATGAATCAATCATCACAAATCTCAATTCTACACAACTCCATGCCAGGAATGTAATCACAAAGTATAACCTTGTGTTGCTCTCATTCATCTCAACTCACTGACAGACAGTCCAAATTTAGATCTTTTGCATTCAGCTTTTCTCTCAGGAATAAGACACAGTTATTTTCTCATGTAAGCACTCAATGCTTTGCGAGGCCATTTGAAAGCGTTGCCTTCAAGAGAGCGGGTTACTTGAAGGGGAACTTGAATTCTCAAGGGTAGAGGATTCTGACATTCCAGCCAGATTTGATGAGCAGCTTTGATGAATGCAGCAATTTGCAGGAGTGGAGGGAAGGTTATGAGCAAACAAGTCAAAGGCAAGATACTCGCCAAAAGAATTAATGTGCTGTGGAGGACATTGCGCATTCAGAAGTGGGGAAAGCTTTCTACAACATGTGAAAACAAATGAAGAAGTGAAATAGAGCAGCAACGGAGAAGGAGACCTGGGCTGAGCTGAAATGATGTAGAAATGTCGGTGTTGGATTGGGGTAAACACAGTAAGAAGCCTCACAGTGCCAGGTTAAAGTCCAACAAGTTTATTGGTAGTAAACATGTCCTGCCTGAAGACAATACACATCTCTTCAACCTATGCTTAATGCTATCTCCATTTACATTGTCTGCACTTTAAGACTTGATTAACTGTAGAGATTCGCATTCTGATCAGTATTTTGTAAACAGCGTGTGCCTTTATATGCTCTGTTTATGATCAGAACTCATCTAACAAAGGGACAAACTCTGAAAACTAGTGGCGTTTACTACCAAATAAACCTGCTGGACTTTAACCTGGTGTAGTGAGACTTCTTACTGAGCTGAAACACCAGCCTGCTGAGCCCACAAAGGCACACTTCATACAAACCTAGACCTTGTAACCTTGTAAACCTTGTAACCTTACAAACCTTGTAACTGGATAGTTACAAGAACCAATTCCATTCAAGTTCAAGGCATAATTTTGATGTTAAATCAAATAAATTAAGTGTGTCAGTAAATGAGCACACAATGAAGTATTAAGTTGCCAAAGTGTTGGAGTACAGACTTATGTCCCTGCATTTAAATCTGCCACTATGTGGAAGGAAAGACAGAGTTATATCAAAACACTTGTGCACACTGAAGTGATATTTTAGTGCTTTTAATAGAAGTCAATAGCTGGAAAACAGAATTTAAGGTGGGGATTGAAAACAATGGACTCAGTCTTCCCAAAATTTGTAACAGCATTGGTGGATCACCTATTTGTATTTTTTTAAACCTGAGAATGGTAATATGACATGATGAGACCTGCCAAATGGAATGGAAAGAAAATATTAATACAGCGGAGACTGCATATTATGGTCAGCCATGGGAACAAGTTACTATAATTGGTTGATGATTGCAAGCAGTAGCATGAAAAACAGGTATTTTCCATGATCAAGGTAGACAGCGCAGTGGTTAGCACTGCAGCCTCACAGCGTCAGGGACCCGGGTTCGATTCTGGCCTCGGGTCACTGTCTGTGTGAAGTTTGCACATTCTCCCTGCGTCTGCGTGGATTTGCTCCGGTTTCCTCCCACAGTCCAAAGATGTGTGGGTTAGATTGATTAGCCATGCTAAAATTGACACTAGTGCTAGGAGGGGGATTATCAGGATATATGTGGGTTACCTGGGTGGGATTGTGGTCGGAGCAGACTTGATGAGCCAAATGGCTTCTTTCTGCACCGTAGGGATGCTCAAATTCCATGAAGCTTGCATTTTAGATTATTTCATAGAATTCCTAGTGTGCAGAAGGAGGCCATTTGGCATATCAAGTCTGCACTGGCTCACTAACAGAACATCCTACTCAAGCCCACCTCTCTGTCCTATCCCCATAACCCCACACATCTATCCCACTAATCCCCCTAGGCTACACATCTCTGGTTACCAAGGGGAAATTTAGCCTGGCCAATTCCCCCTAACCTACACATCTTTTAGATTGTGGAAAGAAACTGGAGGGAAACCACACAGACATGGGGAGAACATGCAAACTCCAGACAGTCAGTCACCCAAAGCCAGAATTGAACCCAGGTCCGTGGTGCTGCGAGGGAGCAGTGCTGACCATTGTGCCCTTCTGTAACACCGCGTTTTAACAAAGTGAAAGACAGCCACACTCAATTCTTCAGAGACTCAAAGAACAAAGAACAAAACAGCACGGGAAACAGGCCTTTCGGCCCAATGAGCCCGCGCCGCTACCCCGATGTTCCACCTCAACCCGTGATCCCTGTCTATGTTTATAGATCTATGGATTAAAAACCAAAATTTGAGACAATTTAGGGAGAATTTGTTCTGTCAATTAGCCTAAGAGCACATCCTTGGGATGTGGGAGGAAACCGGAGCACCCGGAGAAAACCCACGCAAGCACGGGGAGAATGTGCAAACTCCCCACACAGACACAGGCCACAAATCCATGTATCTGCACAGCACAGCGATAGTCACTGAGCTGTCGTGTTGCCCATCAAATGGTCCAGGTCAAGCGTACACTAACGACGTGAAGCACTAGGATACTCTCGAAAAACATCCAAGAGCAGCCCTCTCACGACCCATCGCGTGTATGCCCCTTGTTAGACAACAAGGTGGACCAAAGCACATGTAGGATAAAAACAAGTACATCAATATCATCATCTATTTACACACTTCCCAGGGAATCCCAGGGCTCATGGTCCCTATTTTAAATCAGTTTTCTATACCCCTCCATTCCCATTCTGTTCATGTGCCCATCTACGTATTTCTTAAATAACTCCAGAGTACCAGCCTCCACCACTTTACTTGGCAGCACATTCCATACCCCCACCACCCTCTGTGTGAAAAAACTCCCTCTAGACTCCTATAAGCCTAAGACAGAGATATCAAACCAAGCATGGATTCCACAACTTCCAACCCGGGCCACTGAAAAATGATGAAGATCAAGTGATGCTCAAGAGGCCAGAATCAAAGGAGTGCAGATCCTGGGAGATTTAAATTAATTTAAAATTTATTTATTAATCACAAATAGGCTTACATTAACACTGCAATGAAGTTACTGTGAACTTCCTCTAGTCGCCACACTCTGGCATCTGTTCAGGCACACTGAGGGAGAATTTAGTATAGCCAATGCACCTAACCAGCAAATCTTTTGGACTTTGGAAGGAAACCGGGAATTGAACCTGAATCCCTGGCTCCGTGAGGCAGCAATGCTAACCACTGTGCAACCCCATTGATAGGATTAGGGTAGGTTAGAGAAACAGGGAGGGCATTGAAGCCATTGAGGGATTTGAAAGGCAATGATAATTTTTAAACCCTGATGTTATGAGACAGGGAACCAACCAACAGGTCGATGATTAGGCAGATAAACAAACAAGCTGGGATATCAGAGGCAGAATTTCGGATGAGCTCAAGTTTCTGGTCTATTTAGTAAGTCAACAAGGTCTACACATAGTCCTGGAAATGTGGATTAGGTACCCCTGCTCTGGGAGATAACTCACTAGTTTGCATTCATTCCGTGTTGGCTGGGAAGTGCTGGCCATTGCACTTCCGAAATATCCAAAAAAATATGCAATACCAGAGCAAGGTAGAATTGAAAAACACTAAAAAAAAATGTACATATTGGCCAGGTTCCCCCACCCCCTTTTCCAGCAGTGGAGATTTGCCTTTGGCTGCAGGTCTTACTGAAGTCAACAGCCATCGTGGGGTTGCCTTTGGCGGGATTGGAATATCCCGCTGGTGGGAAGGGCTGGAAAATCCCACCCATTGCCGCAGTCACCTTAGAGAAGTGCATCTTGGTCTAGTATATATGTTCCTGGTGAAGTTTGGAAGGTTGCCATCAGGAAACAGGCAACACGCTCAGAAAACAAGTGCAGTTTGCCAAGTTCAATTTTAAATACAAAATCGGACTGCATAAGGTTTTGTCCCTCTTTATGAATGGCGACGAAACCACTTTTCATTGCTCTGGAAGTGGATCAACTCCCTACGATATTAAAAAGATTGTAAGCCAGGGCATTTCAATTTGCAACGTCAGAATTGTATGGGAAGCACATTTATTGGCTTTAGTCCAATATAAAGAGTAAAATATTTATCATTTTCTATCAGTCTTTGTATTTTCCGAATAAGTGATCTTGATTTTCCCTTATGTGAATTTAGAAAAAAAATGCAGCACAATAGCAGGGCGGCACAAACCCCAGGGCTTTGCAAAGGATGAGTAAACACAAATTAGATTTTATAGGGAGTGTCATCTTGCTGGTTCGCAGAGCTCTACACTGCAATTATTACTCTCAGCTAAATTCATTTTAGCAGCTCTGCCCAACACTTAGCCACACCACACTTATATAGCCATTTTAATGAATCCACAATGATAGTATTTCACAATCGAACTCATGCTGCGTGTAAAATAGGTTTACTCATTCTGTTAACTGTTGGATTAAAAATTGGTGTTGCTAAATTCTTACTGAACTGTTGGATTGCCAGCACACACTCAAATTCCTGCGACCAGATCAATCTAAGGTGAAAAATGCTCAAGAAAACTACTTGTCAAAGGAAGGAATTCATAAAGCAGCCAGTCAGACAAGTAAAACTGCTTTTGCAACGCATGAAGGATCAATGCATTATTACAGGTGTCACACTCACAGTATATATTGTGTATCAGAATGTTTAAAACATGTAAATTTACAATGGATTAAAAAAGGATCGTGGAACTCTGGTTTCCAATAAAAAGAAACACATTTAATTTGTTTTTTGCAAAAGTTTTCAGGACATCATTGGGAAGTTCATTTTACAACAACTGAACTCGCAACAGTGTTAAGTATCATCTACAGCACAAAGTGTTTTCAATTCAGCTGCTCCATGTCAGTGTTCATGTAGCTCTTTGGCCATCTTACTTAAATGATTTAAGGGCAGGTGATGGCCCAGTATTACCACTAGACTATTAATTCAGAAACTTAGCTAAAGCTCTGAGGACCCAGGTTCGATTCCTGCCACGGCAGATGATGGAATTTGAATTCAAAAAAATCTGGAATTAAGAATCTACAGATGACCCGAAAACCATTCCGAATGATCAGAAAATCCATCTGGTTCACCAATGTCCTTTAGGGAAAGAAATCTGCCATCCTTACACAGTCTGGCTGACATGCGATTCCAGAGCCACAGCAATTACCCGTGGGCAATAAATGCTGGCCCAGCCAGTGACACCCATGTCCCACAAACAAATATAAAAAAAAGCTCATCCCATTCTACCACTGCATTCCTCCTCTCCGCCCTGCCTCAATTTAAAGGATGGTTTAACAGATCAATGTTAACTGCTCCAGCTATTCTATATGGCAGGTTCCATTCTCACCATCCTATGGCACTTGCAATGAGTCAGCACCATAATTGAATTTTATTTTCAGTTGTATATAATTAAGAGTCTTTTCTTGCCCAGCTTCAATTTCTACACTCGTGGATGCCACAAACCTTGCGTGGTTTCTTAGGAAAATCTATTTCTGCTGCAAAGAAAATGTGTGGCTGAAATAATTTGCATGGTGGAAGATGCCAAATCCAAGGCCTAATTTCTTGGTAGGAAACACATCCCCTCTGACTCAGAGGCTCACTGCCATTTTACACTCTAATGGGTGTAAAATGGATTGGCAGCAAGTTGTTTTCCATCCTCACAATCAGATTGGCCAACAGCTCTCCAGGCACAGTGATACAGTGGCTAGAATTGATACTGTAGCAACCTGCCCGGGCCTAAGTATCAGGATATGGAGGCTAGGTAGATGGTGAAGGGAGCGATTGAGACATTGGTGGATAGGCCAGGGATAGAGAGGATACGGAGATATCTGGTTCTCGAAGGGAAGATGTCCCCAGTCACAAGAGGGCCTTCTTCAAGTTCCAGCCCTCAGCTGAAGATTTTTCAGTTCCACCCCATCCCTGCCTCTCACCTTGATTTATCTGACACCCATAAGCATAGAAATTGAGGCTGGACAAGAAAAGACTTTTAAGTGACCATTATGCAGGCCACTTCAGAGGCTGAACTGAGACAAAGGCTGGCTTCCCCTGAGGTCTTTCCCTCCCCAACATAAAGTTGCTTCCAGATCAGGATGGGCAGGATCCTAGAGGGAATTCCATCCATGTAAGTTCACATGCCTCCTCCTCCCCATCAGAGAAGTGTTAAATACAGGGCCAAGGGATATTTTGGAATATTGCCCAATTGAAATTGGGATGGAACAGGTAGACAGTGAGCTTTTCTAGGCTGTTGAGTTAGGTAGAATCATTGATAGATTGGATTTTACATAATCTATGGAAGAATGGATTCATGAGCTGAATGATCTTTCTCATGCTCCATTGGTGTTAGGAGAGACAATAGGGAAATGATGAAGGCATAATGCTGGTTATTAAATGCCAATCATTGTCCCTGCTGGTTTTCCTTCTAAAAAAGTACTCCGGATGGCAGGGACCCATGCAAAGATAGTGGCCAGAATTTTCCAACCATTCACAGTTGTGGGATTTTCCCAACCTGCTGCAGTGAAAGGAGACTTGTCACTAAATTCTTCACCTTTGCTGCAGCAGGGAGTGCGGCGTAAATAGGCAGTAAGATCACCCCCAGTATTTTCCTGTTCTAGGAAGGGAAGGATCACTCATTACAATTGCAACATGTCCTTTTTTATAAAGGTCTTCTCTAGATGCGACAATAATTTGCAGAATTGCTTTTCCGCCAGTTATTCTGCAAATAATTCAGTACTTGTCTCTGAAACCAAATGTTAACACTTCTTCTCCACTGCCAGTGAGAACGATGTGGTCAGCATATCCTCCCTCCACTGAGCTCTCAGATATTTTATTTCTCAGTCCTTATCTTTTTTCTGTGTTGATTTGCAATTCCAGATTTGCTATTTAAATATACGGTAATTGTAGGGCCTTGTATATCATAGAACATAGAACAATACAGCACAAACAGGCCCTTCAGCACACGAGTTGCGCCGATCACATCTACCAATCCACAGACCTATCTATAATCCCCTATCCTATTCTTTTCCATATACTCATCCAGAAGTCTCTTAAAAGACCCCAGTGAGTTTGCCTCAACAACCTCCGACGGCAGTCGGTTCCATTCACTCACCACCCTCTGAGTGAAAAACCTACCCCTGACATCTCCTTTGTATTTGCTTCCCTGCACCTTAAATCTGTGTCCTCTCGTAGTGACCATTTCAGCTCGGGGAAATAGTCTCTGAGAGTCCACCCTATCTATCCTCTCAACATTTTATAAACCTCTATCAGGTCACCTCTCAACCTACGTCTCTCCAGTGAGAAGAGTCCCAGCTCCCTCAACCTATCTTCATAAGGCCTGCCTCCCAATCCAGGCAGCATCCTTGTAAATCTCCTCTGCACTCTCTCAGTAGCCTCTACATCCTTCCTATAGTGAGGCGACCAGAACTGCGCACAATACTCAAATGTGCAGAAACAGTAAAAAAGGAGCCAGTGAGGTAATAAATTTCCAATTTGCTTTTGTACGTATGTATGATGTTGATTGAGGAAATGTTAGCGAGGACATCAGGAGAACTTGCTACTTTTTACCAAATAGCACACATAATCTATAATATTAGAATGAGTTTGAGGATTTAGTGACTGCTCTAAATAAATCAATGTTTGAATTAAACATTGGGTGGGATTTTACAGCCTCACTTGTCCCCAGACTGTAAAATCCCATCCAACGTCAACATGTTCTGAACCCTCACTCACTCCGATTCCTATGGTGGGCAAGCTGGTAGAATTCCAGCCATTATCTCTTGAACCAACTTTCAAATCTGAATCTTAAGGCTAAATCAAGAGTAATAAATTTGTCACCCGAACAAAATATTTTGCCAGATCTGAATTTATCTCGTTCTGCTCTGTTTTGAAGTGATTTGTTTAAAAAAAAACTTTCCATAAGGTATCACTAAGTCTTACAACACTGTTCTGTTACCAAGGCAGTGAGATCTCATGATATGAACACGAGAAAGCAAAAAAAACCAACAAAAATAGAAGCCCATCAAACTTTCAACATATTGTGAACAATCCACACATTTGTGGGTCCAAACCAACTCATTTCATCTCAAGGAAAATCCGCTTATAATATATCCAGGTGTCAGCTGTAAAGGAACTGTGCTTTACTGCACAAAATAAAATGAAGCAAAGCCGCAAGCTTGTGGTGAACACAAATAGGTTCCAAATGGGACAATACAATTCTGGACCTGCTCAGGGGCACGCTTTATAAACAGCTTGGTTTACGAGCTCTATCTGGTGAGTTAATTATCAATCCCCAGGGAGCTCATATCCTACAGGGTGATCAGCAATTCCCCCATGCAAGTTCTGGGGTTATCACACTGCCAAAACTTGCATCTTTGAAAACGAGTAAAACCCAATATATTTATATATACAGTCCACGTTGGAGAGGTTGATAACAAGACACTGCGAACATGAATACCGCAGCGAGTAACTCACTTCCTGACTCCCCAAAGCCTATCTAGCATCTACAAGGCACGAGTCAGGGATGTGATGGAATACTCCATTGGATGGATGTAGTCCAACACCACTCAAGAAGCTCAACACCATCCAGGACAAAGCAGCTCTCTTATTTAGCACCGCATCTGCAAACATTCACTCCCTCCGGCACTGACGCTCAGTAGCAGCAGTGTGTACTATCTACAAGATGCACTGCAACAATTCATTAACGATCCTTAAACAGCACCTTCTAAACTCACCACGACTTCCATCTAGAAAGGACCAGGACACAGATACATGGGAACACCAGCACCTGCAAGTTCCCCTCCAACCCACTCACTATTTTGACTTGTTAATATATCGCCGTCCCTTTGCAGGTGCTGGGTCAAAATCCTGGAATTCCCTCCGTAACAGCATTGTGGATCAACCCGCGATTCAAGCAGCGATTCAAGAAAGCATTAACCTTATTTAGCAATTCACCACTTTTTCAAGGCAACTAGGGATGGGCAATAAATGGTGGCCAGCCAGTGACACCCATTCTCACAAATGAATAAAAAAAAGCAGCAATGTTTCCCAGTGTATCCATGCGTAAAATATGCTGACCTTAACTTCACAAGATTGTATCTTGTATTTTTCCTGGACATTGTTCCTGGAAATTTGGGATGTGCAAATGGCGTATTTGTCAGGGACCAGCAGACAGTAAGGGGGAAACTAATTTAATGAAAATAATTGAAGCAGGGAACACGATGGAAGTGCTGGAGCACGTGGATTAACATTCTAGAAAAGCTGCACACTTTTCACTCTACCTCTTCGCAGATGAACAAAGTTCCGTCTGCAAAAGACCTTAATGAACGTTGTCTCATCAGTGCCCCACTTGTCTTCTCCTGCAGCAAACAACCCCTGAGATGAAAGAAAAATATTAAGCTGACACCAGAAATGTAAATCAATGTAAAAGTGATATCAAGAAAAACAATATTATTCTGTTATAAAAATTTGAGGCCCTCATTTACATTGTAAACTGTCAGCATAGCTCACTTCTATGGTGGTCTTATTTCATACCATTCCAGGATATAGCACAATCAAAACACATATCTTTGTGCCGTACTTAAGGAATCCAACATTGTTGTTGATGCTATTTTCAATCAGTGTCTTGACATTTTCAGAAGAACGCAGAAGATCTTGGGTCACTAGTCAAAAATGAGTAATTATAATGGTGTCCTCGCCGTTATCCTGCCTCAAACCTGCACTGCTTTTCATCTGTTAACACTTTCACCTGGAAAGACAGAGAATGAGGGGAGGCCTGATAGAGATGTATAAGATTGTGAAGGGTATAGATAGGGTGAACAGTGGGAAGCTTTTTCCCAGGTTGGAAGTGACAAGTGTGAGGGGTGAGGGGAGTGAGGTTTAACTCAGATATCAGAGGGACGTATTTTACACAGAGGGTTGGTAAGGGCTTGGAATGCTCTGCTAAGCAGGGTGGTGGAGGTGGACACACCGGGATCGTTTAACACTTACCTAGATAATCACGTGAGCAGATTGGGAATGGAAGGATACAAATGAATGATTTATTTGGACCAGTGGCGGTGCAGGCTTGGAAGGCCGAAGGGCCTGTTTCCTGTGCTGTATTGTTCTTTGTTCTAAATCGAAAAGTTCTGGGTTCAAGTCCCACTCCTGAAACTTGCGCACAAAAATCTAGGCTGACACTCCAAGGCAGTGCAGAGGGAGTACTACGCTGTTTAGTTTGGACTGATCTTTCATAAACTGACACTCCCCTGTCTTACTCTGTAGTCCTGGAAATTCTGCCTTTTCAGAAACTGATCCAATTCTCTTTCAAAAACCTTCCTCCATTACCCACTTAGGCAGTGCATTCCAGATCCTACCCACACTCAGCCTGAACAAACATTTCCTCATGTCACCATCACTTCTTTTGCCGATAACCTGAAATCATCACTCCTCCAATCCTTCCACTTACGGAACAGATTCCCCTCATCAGATTTTGAAAACCTCTCTCAAATGTCCTCTCAGCCTCTGAGATCGATGGGGGAAGGGAGGGGGCACGAATGTATAATCTTGTCCACTGAGTTGCAGGATAGATACATTTTAATAAAGTTTCAGTTGCTATAACTTTGTCCACAAAATTTGCTAAGTCTGGTCTAATGTCCAGGACGGTACAATATATAAACGCTGGGTGGGAGCAGCGACCTGGATCAAACATTCTGTAGTTGCTACGTTTATCTTTACACTATTTTTTCAACAAAAGTGTAACATTTGCAATTCTCCAGTCCTCTGGCACCATCCCAGCATCTAAGGAAGATTGTGTAATTATGGCCAGTCTCTCTGCAATTTCCATTCTTGCTTCCCTCCATATCCTTGGATGTATCTCAGCTGGTCCTGGTGCCTTATCAACTTTACGAATAAAGAGCCTATCCAATGCCTGCTCCTCATCAAGTGTCTGAACTACCTCCTCTTTCACCACGGCCTGGGGAGAATCTTCTTCCTTGACAAAGACAGACGCAAGATATTCATTTAATACCTCAACTGTGCTCTCTGCCTTTATGCATGAGTTCCCTTTCATCTCTAATCAACCTCACTCCTCTTCTTATCATTGAATTTAATATTTATATGCAAACAGAAAAATTAGCTGCCAGTGTCTTCTCATACTCTCTTTTTGGTTCTCTGATTTCATTTTCTAGAAATATCAACGTTCTGGAATCAGTAAATAAAGAGCTCTGCAGTCTGCCAAATAGTGTTATGAATTGTGCCATTAAGTTTCATGGCCCCAAAAAAATGTTTGCTGACTGAGACTATGAGCCCTATTTTACCATTTTGATTTCGAGTGCTGGAGCGGATTTGAAACTGGAAGTGTTTCAGATCGAACTTTTCGACCAATTTAGCCCCCATACGCACCCTGCCTCAAAAAATATCGGCTATTCTGAATCGTGCTGCTGAATCTCTGGCCAGGGCCTAATACTCCCGAAATCCTCAGCTCTGATCGGTGCCTCTAATTGCGCATGTGCAGAAATAAATAATAGCATGCTGCTCCCCTGCCACATCCCTCCCAGGCTGGATAATGTCTCCCCCTAGCCCCCACAGACATTGCCCCACCTCTATAACATTACTGACCCCTTTATTCCCCCCACCCTCACTGATCGCTGCCCTTTCCTCTCCATTGATTTCAAGCAGAGTGGCAGCAGACTCCCCTCTTCCCCCTCACCGATCTCAGGCAGAGTGGCAGTGGCCTCCCCACCCATCTCAAGCAGAGAGCCATCGGACACCAGGCACCTATCTCCTCACTAACTGGAGCGCCTGAATTGGATTTTTGTGGAGTGTGGCTGTTTTGCGGCGATTCTGGATGGGCGAACGCGGCGGTAGAGGGGGAAGTGCTGGTAAAGTTGGGCTGCAGCCTACGAAGTCAATTTAAATTCACTCCCGTTTTGGATGCTGGCCCGATCGCAGCTATTTTCCGGCTTGGTAAAGGGAGAACCGGGGCGGAAGCAGGTGCGGATCGCACTGTATGCCTCACATCCGACTTTACCGAGTTTTTGAGCCTGAAAGGATAAAACTGTGCCTATAAATGGGATTCTCTGGCTGTTGGTGCCAGCCGCATTCTCTGGTCGCACTGAAGTGAACAGAGATTCGGCTGAGAAGTGGGGGGGTGGGGAGGGTGGTTAACGACGAGAAAAATCCAGCCCTCCATTTCCCATAAATGGAGTTAGCCCTTCAGTCAATGTATAACGTCCCAACTCCCTCTGAACGCTGGTGTACCTGATACCATACTTACTTTAGCGTCTTGATTTGCAAGGCTTTCATCCACATGATAACTTTCATCCCGCTTCCCCTAAAAATAAAGCACAACTGTTTGAATTTGAACCTTCCTGCCTAAAATCATAAATCCAGAACCTATTCCCAATGTTCAAAATGCAGTTATTATCATCTGTTAAAAGTTTTTGATTGAATCTTGTTCTCGCAGTAATTTTGTCTCTCCTCTCTTAACGACAAGATGGATTCATGCAGCGTAGCAGCCCTACGAGTATTCACACAGGAATTTAGAGAATGAATGGGAGTAGTTTACTGGACTGTAAATAGCATCACAAGCTCATACCTGTGCTTTCTGACATCCCTTATTCCACTGAAACCATCAAATAACAAACAAGAGCAGCAAACTTGGCTAATTTCTTCCTCCATCACAGAGGAGGATGGTGGCCAATTACAAAACCTTACTATACTTCGATGTGATTGGCTAGGCTAACCTATCATAACGTAGGCATACAGCAAAGGATCATCCAATCTTGCATCAGATAATTGTAGGGAGCAGTTCACAGGCCTGACTTTTTCACCTGTTGGACACGCACACCATTGACGTACTAGGCCACAGTCAATCCCAGATTGCAATTCCCCATTGGCTGGCCAATTAACGGGCAGTCAATGTGCGACAATTTCTGTGAAAGATGGAGAATCACCCGGCAGGGCAGGAAGAGAGTGGCATGGTAGCAGAGTGGATAGCACTGCCACCTCACAGTGTTAGGGACCCAGGTTCAATTCCCGGCTTGGGTCACTGTCTGTGTGGAATCTGCACGTTCTCCCCGTGTCTGCGTGGGTTTCCTCCAATTTCCTCCCACAGTCCAAAAATGTGCAAGTTAGGTGGATTGGCCATTCTAAATTACTCCTTAGTAATTTAGGAGGGCTAGCTAGGGTAAACGCATGGGGTTAGGGCCAGGATAGGTCTGTGGTCTATGCAGGCTTGATGAGCCAAATGGCCTCCTTCTGCACTCTAGGGATTCTATGAGTAGAGAGAATTGGGCTGGCTATCCCACGTGTTTGCTCAGAGGGACAATCGCGAGGGACTTTCTCAGAGAGTTGCTGACCCACGAACAATAAATATCAGTGTTAAAACTATATTGTAAGTGTCCAAGCAACACCAACATACACAGATGCCAGTCCCCAGACACATTTGTTAATTTGATTTCAGCCCTGACCTGGTTGCAAGTTGGAGTTGAAATGTAAACGTTGCCTTTGGTCCACTCACCAACCATAAAAGCAGCCAAGTCATGGAAAATTGTGTTCAATTGGCCCCTCTGACTCCTACTCATGCTCACCAACCAAAATATTGCACAAATGTGTACCAATATCAGAGCACGTGCCTAATGTCTTCTCACACGCTTGTGGGTCAGACACATCCTGCCCAAGCAATGTCAAATTCTGGTCAAGGTCTCAATTATTTTATGAAAGAATTTCCCCAAAATATAGTATTCCCTTGATGCAGGTAGCTGTACACCTTTAGGCATAATGAATTCACAAAATATCAAATGAAATTTACAGTTTCACTGAACAGAACAGCATGGATACAAAGCACACCCACCTTCAGCAGGGACACCAAGAGTTCTTCAAAGTCACCAGAGTTCTCACACTTGAGATCTTCCTTTAAACTCGAAGCATTCTCTATTGGAGAAAAATAACAAATAATGTTGACTCGCTCTCTCACAGAAAGGTTTTGGCTGGGATTCTCTGGAAAAAAATTTTAAGTGCCGAATTTGCCTAAGAACTGGAGTAAACCAAGCTGGTTTGTTCAACGGGATTTTCAAGATAAGTCTCCCACACTGGGCACTGCAGAGTGCCCAAGTGTGAATCACAATAAAAATCAGGCCTATTCCCGCTGGAGAAGCCGGCAGCATAGTGCTGAGTGCGCCACTGTGCATGTGTTGACCTGTCATAGCACAGATCACTGGTCAGATCCACAATCCTGCAATGCTGGTCACGCGAACCCCCACCCACTGATCACTGGCCTCCTGAACAACGCTGGCCCTGCCCTGACCACTCCACCCTGACAGCCTTCTCTCTGTCACCTATCCCGTGAGTGGCAGCAGGACCCCTTACCACCACCGATTTCCACCCCATCTGGCCCCAACCCAATGGCACTGCCCGATGCCTGGTGGGGTAGTGCCAAAGTGCCCCTGAGTATTGCCAGGGATCAGGCTGATAATGCCCAGGGGTCACCCCCTTACCCCCAATCTCCTGGGGAGCCTCCAGGATCCCCTTTACTCTAGTGCGATCAGACCACCAGTTCTGCACTAATGGTTTGGAAGGTTTGTAAACCCTGCTTGGTCTAGGAAGCTACAAAAATAAAAAGATGGTTAAAAAATATTTGCAATGGAAATCCTGGCCCTTATAGAAGCAATGGATATGGGGTAACACTTGGGCAAATTCTTTGGTGAAAATTCTATACAAGGGCAATAGCTTGCCATGAATATCATGTAGATAATATTTCTCAATGGGATAACGTACATTTGACAAAAAGAATGACAAACAAAGATTTAGGACTGCTTTTACCAGAGTAAAATAGATGCTTAAAAGAAAATAAATAATCAAAACAATATATTCTCTGCTCCAATATTGAAAGCAAAATATTACAGATGCCGGGAATCTGATGATTAATTTTTCAAAGTGCTTCAGATTTCACACAGAACTCAAAACCTCAGTTTCTCTCTCCACTGATGCTGCCAGACCTTCTGAGGCTTTTCCAATACTTCTGGTATTTATTTTGTTCTCTACTCCCTAGTTCATTTTCTGGAATTGTACAAACACTTCCCTTTCCTCCTGATAACATGCTGGGCTTTTGGCCAGCTTTCCGCATTTATTTCGAGAAGTATACAACAAGAGGAAAGAAAGGTTTCCTGTCAACTTCCTGTAAATCCACAACATAGTATTCACAGATTCCACTGATGCAAACTAAGAGGAAAATGTCCTACATAAGAAAATCTTAAAACGGCTCTCTACAATACACACCAGCTAACACAGTATTAGTGTCATTTTTCCATTCATATCCAGTCAATCTTTATAATATGAATTGCTTTATCAGATCAGTTCCAAAATTGTACAGCTGACTCACATGAGGAGAAACTAGATTGAGAACTTACAATGAACAAATTCATTTGGGCAGTATTTTCTGCATGCTGCTGGGTTTATCCTCTCCTATCTAAAGTCAATAGACGTTTGGCTGGTCCCGCCAGGGGTAGTCCTGCCAGGGCAGGGCTGGAAAATCCCAGACAACCTTACTAACCCAATGCCAACTTTGATTTAATTTGAGCTGAGTTCACACACTGGTCTCAAAGATCAAAATTTAAGTTAGACGTAGTTTCATAGCATACAATCCCAACAGGGCAGAAGGAGGTCATTTGGCCTATCGAGTCTGCACCCACTCTATGGCAGAGTATCTCACACACGTCCTCTCCCCCACCCTACTCCCACAAACCCACATGTTGCAAATAATTCTAACCTACACACCTTGTGACACTAAGAGGCAATGGCCTCTAAGCGGCCATGGCAGTTCCAGCTAATCTGCACATCTCTGGACTGTAGCAGGAAACCCGGAGCACCCAGAGGACACAAGGAGAATGTGCAAACTCCACATAGACATTCACCTAAGGCTGGAAACAAACCCAGTCCCTGATGCTGTGAGGCAGCAGTGCTAACCACTGTGCTACAATGGGATTTAGCACAGAAACACATCATACAATCTCAATTAACTCTTCATTAGGTCTGTATTAACTGCCCTCAGCATACTCATAAAAACCCCCACAGTGCAGAAGATCCATCAAGTCTGCAGTGATAACAATCCCAACTAGGCCCTGCATATTTGTCACGAATCCCTCTGACCTATACATCCCAGGACACTAAGGGGCAACTTAGCATGGCCAATCCACCTAACCTGCACATCTTTGGAGTATGGGAGAAAACCGGAGCACCTGCAGGAAACCCACGCAGACATGGGGGGAATTGGAGACTCTGCACAGTCAATGACTCAAGCTGGGAATCAAACCCAGATCCCTGGCGCTGAGAGGCAGCAGTGCTAACCATTGTGCCACTGTGCTGCCCATCACATTGGCTACGATATTGTAATAGGCTCCTGCAGGCATTGGAGGGACAAAACTGAAAATGAGGAGCTACATACGGGCAGATCTTAATAAGGGAAGAGGAATAAAAGTAGACATACAGCAACTGGCAGATGTGGGTGGTGGGAGGAAAAGCACTCAATTCTGAGATGGGCACTCTTCAGCAAGCTCAGTTATGATGACAGATCCTGTCAATATTTCAGACATTAGAAAACAAACATATTACCTGATTGGTAAGCTTCAATAAGGTCCCAAATTTGTTTGTTAGTCCGTGATACAAGAATCTCTATTAGAACATGTTCATCTGTTCCAGCACCCTATTAAATCAAACAGAATATGAAGTACATATTTGACATTAATCATCATCTTATTAATCATAACACCATCCTAAAATGATTGGATTGGTAGATGTGATCGGCGCAACTCGTGTGCCAAAGGACCTGTTTGTGCTGTTTTGTTCTATGTTCTATGACACAAGGAAGAGTAAATATATTTGACTGTTTTGCCTGCTACTTCTTGCCAAAATAAATCCACATTCCTGTAACAATCAAGCAACAATAATCCCAGCAGCTCTTCACTGTGGCTCACTATTACCTATACAAGGTCATTATCTGTAAATAAAGAAAACGCAAGACTTGTTTTACACTTGCTCTCCCACAGACAATGATCAAGACATGGTCTACCGAGGAGGCTAAAGAGTGCCAACCTGTCCCCCAAGCTCCTACCGGTGCCCAACAGAGGGCATCTTGTCGAATTGCTTTACAGTGGGGTACAGCAGTTGCTCCATTTCAGATTGGAAAACTCTGCAGTGGGTAGTCAAAACTGCCAAATATATCATCGGCACCCAGCTACCAGACGCACGGGATATTTATCACAAACACGGTCTGCAGAGATCTCTCACCATCAGCAGAGATCCCACCCCATCACAAGCACAGACTGTTTACCCCCGCCTCGGCCCTGGTCTGGGAAGCACTACAGATGCATTTGAGCCTATAAGGCCAGGTTCTGGGATGTTTCTTCCCCAGAGCTGGTACTCCATCCTTTGACATATTCCCAAGTGGTGGCCATTGTGCAATATTCATGGATATATTTTATTTATATTGACCATTTGATTCTTTTTCTTTGTATCCTGGGAGCCTGGAAGCTCACTTCTCGTTGTAGTTATACGTTATACAATGACAATAAAGTTGAATTGAATTGAACTCTTACACAATGTATTTCTACTGACTTAAACAAGGGCTGGTGGTGAGAATGGTCCTCCCGGTCAGATCCTTCATACAAGTTCAGAGTCCTCCCCCCTACCCCCCCACCCCCCCCTATCGGCATGTTGCGCTCAAGGTAACTGGGTTGGGGAATAGGTTGTTGTTCACCTTGTGGACTGTGTCTTTGCAAAGAGGGTCTGGAGAGAGTTGCCGAGGTTCATCCTGAGCAGCTCTGTGACGCAGGTCTCTGTGCTCCGGGTATTGTTCCCAGGCAAGCTCACCAAGACAAATATCAGCCTGTTTATCAATTCAGTGAAGGACATTCTTTGGTCTGCCCGAAATGTGTTGGTTTTCCAATGCTAAAAGTTGTCCTCAACCGAGCTTTGCATATTTCAAAGCCCAGGACTACGTGCTGAGGGATGCACTACAGCTTGGGGCAGCCACCACAGAGGCACAGTGCGGGAAGGTCATTGTCTAAGACCCTTTGGCCATAATGAACTGAGGAGAGTGGAATTGTAGAGAATCTCCTTGGGTTGAATGACTCACATTGATTGTACATAGTGGATATTACACATATCACAAATGTGGAAGCAGCTTAGGGATTAGCAGTAAATATGTAGGAATATGGGGATAGAGTCTGAATGTGGTTGATGCAGACTCAATGGGCCGGATGGCCTCTTTCTGCACTGTAGGGATTTTATAATTCTACGAAAGCAACAGAAGGGACGATGTCTAATGTGCAGCCACATTCAGGCACAACTAATCCAACACATTGACTCCAGCTGTTCTATTGGGCTGATTTTCCTGGTGGCAGAGCTGCCACGTACCACCTCACTCTGGGGATCTCAAACAAGAGCAAAGGCCCAAGCACTTGCTTCATAAATTGGCAGGGAATGCCTCCTGTTTGTCTGTCCCAATACAGTGGGTGATGCTGCTGCTCTGGTTAACGGGCCTGCCATGTTAAAAGGCATCATGTGTTTTAATTTTAGGCCACAGAGTTTTACTTGCAAACACAGGATCGGTACAAAAAAATAGACAAGTGTGACTTACCTCCATTGCATGCGAGATTTCCTTTGCATCAAATTTTCCTGGAGTTAGCATCAATCCCTCAATCACAGATTCAAAGTGCCCTCCGAGCTCTGATTTCAGTTCTTCAATTAGGCTCTATCACAATTTGGCAACACATTAAAATGTAAAACTGTTGTTGAATAATCAGGAAAACAATGAAGTAGAGAATGCTACTCCAAATTATGTTTTGGGCTGCTTCTGACTTAGTTATAAAATATGCAGAGGGGCACAACATACCATCAAGTTGAAAGTATTGACACAATTATTTTAGTGATCATATAATCCTACAATGCAGAAGATCAGAAGGTTATTTGGTCTATTGCGTTTGCACCAACAACAATCTCACCCAGGCCCTATCGCCATAACATAAGAAATGGGAGCAAGAGTCGGCCATCCAGCCCCTCGAGCCTGCCCTGCCATTCAATAAGATCATGGCTGATCTGTAGTGGTTCAGTACCACTTTCCTGCTTTCTCCCCGTAACCCTTAATTCCCCTATCAAAAACCTATCCGCTCTTGATTTGAACATATTCAGCGAGGAAGCCTCCACCACCTCATCAGGCAGAGAATTCCAAAGATTCACCACCCTTTGCGTGAAGAAACCCCTCCGCAACTCCGATCTAAACCACCCCCCGCTAATCTTGAGGCTGTGCCCTCTAGTCCTGCTATCTTTGGTAAGCGGGAAGAGTCTCTCAACCTCTACCCTATCCATCTCCTTCATTATCTTATATGTCTCTATAAGATCCCGTCTCAGCCTTCTAAACTCCAAAGAGTACAAACCTAGCCCATTCAGTCTCTCCTCATAATCCAACGTAACCCTATGTATTTACCCTTCTAATCCCTCTAACACTAACGGAGGATTTAGCATGGCCAGTCAACCTAATCTGCACATCTTTGGACTGTAGGAGAAAACCAAAACCTGCAGAAAACCCACGCAGACACGTGATATCTAGCTACAACTATCAACATCCCATTTTAGCAATCCTGGGTTGAGATTCCATTCCCTTTCATTTAAGGGTAGGATCTGTTAAGGCATTTTTCCAAGCCTTGATGCAATAAACTTCTGAATACATATGTAGCAGTGGCATTGCTAAGATTGTTTGCTTCTGTCACCGTAACATTCCCAGATTCTCTCTCTGTCTCAGCTAATCTGCTGCTAAATCTTTCTCACCTTTATTCCTTCTACATTTCACTATGTGCCCTTAGCTGATCTCCCACATTCTAATTTCCGTAACTCTGCTGTTCATGTCCCTAGCCAAATCCCATTCATTTAGCACCTCTGTACGTGCTGACCTACACTGGCTCT
Organism: Sphyrna mokarran; assembly: GCA_024679065.1. Classification (NCBI taxonomy): domain Eukaryota; kingdom Metazoa; phylum Chordata; class Chondrichthyes; order Carcharhiniformes; family Carcharhinidae; genus Sphyrna; species Sphyrna mokarran. The sequence continues at coordinate 7,519,441 of JAGIQG010000032.1, forward strand.
CAACTCAACTAAATAATGTCTCAAAGTCTTATCCTCGTTTTTAAATCTCTCCAAGATCTGAAGGAGTCTGAATCGTTGAAGGGTTCCAAGAAGGAGATAGAGATATTTCTAAATTTAAAAAGGGATAAGAGGATATGGGGAACAAGTGGAGAAGTGGATTTGAGACCAAGGAGAGATCAGTCACGATCTAATTGAATGGCGGAGCAGGGCTGAATTTGCCTACTTCTGCTTCTAATTGGGATGTGTTCTACCTCTGATTGACCCTAATTCTGTTAGCTCTTTTAAATATATGATTTTTTTTCCCCACCCAAAAACAGATCAAACTTCAGCTACTTTTGCACTGAGTAATGCAAAGTATTTTTATGGTATCCTTACAATAAAGTATAACTAACTGTTTGTCTAACTTACAAAGAAACCCAAAAGAAACACAGAGTGCGCATTATGTTATTTAAACACACATCTATTATTGTCCTGCTCCGTTAGCAGGGTAACAATCCCAAAAAGAATTATATACAGGTTATAATGGCATCTTTTCCACCCACGATAGTTTCCAAATCTGAGCTATTAGGCAATCTATTCGACAATGTTCCCTCATTGGGGAAAAAGGTTCAATTGATTTTTCTATTGATATAGTGACATTCAAGTGCGTGAAAAGTTAAGCTATGTTCATTACCTGATCGTAAGTTGATTTAAATGCTTCAATGATTTGCTGTCGTTGAAAACTGGTTCGACTTGTCAAAATATCAATAATTTCATCTTCATTTGTTCCTGATGAATTAACAAAGACATTAGCATCTAATTAAAATACTAATTAGATAACTGGCTTAGAAATAAAACATTACAGGGAAAGAGAGTCATACTGGACCTGAAACATCTGGTTCTCTCTCCACAGAGGCTGTTTGGTCTGAGCTTTTCCAGTATTTTGCTGTTTTTATTTCACATCTCTAACGTCTGCATAGTTCTTTGCTTTATAACAGCAACAGACGTGTAACTGGGGACTTGAATTTGACACCCAACCTTCAGCATTGAACATAAGCTGGAACTTCCCAGCTATTCATATTGGCAGGGTCTTCTGATCCCCCTGCCAGGGTGGGGGAAGAGGCAATGGGAAATCCCATCGACAGCAACAGATATAGAAAATCCTGCCAGCGGTCAATAGCATGCCAACTCCCACCACAAGGAGCATACCACAGGGAGGCCAAGAATCTCGCCCTTGGTGGGAGGGGGCGAGTGATCTTACCAGCTTGTCGCTCCAGTTGATTGACAAGCAAGTAGGATCAGTTGAGAAATCGGGTTCCTGTCCTGTTTTTCGCCTCTTGCAATGTTACCGACTCAGCTTTGCCAGTGACAATCAGATTTGCATCCTTTCAATAGCTGACTTAAATATAATTAGTGAGTCCCGGATGCAATTATTGTAATGCAGGAAACAGACAATTTGTGCACAGCAAACAGCAATGTAATAAGGGCAGAGCATGTATTTTTAATGTGACACTTGTCTGAGTGATAAATATTGGTCAGAACACCAGTACTGCTCTTCTTCATTACTGGGGGAAGATGGGTCCTGATGTGAATGGCTCTTCTGAAAGATGGCACTTCCTTCAGCCTGGTATTGGGTGGCATAGTTGTTAGCATTGCTGCCTCACAGTGCCAGAGACCCGGGTTCAGTTCCAGCCTCAGGTGACTGTCTGTGAGGATTTGTATGTTCTCCCCATGTCTGACTGGGTTTCCTCAGGGTGCTCCGGTTTCAGCGCAGGGTAGGTGGATTGACCACAGTAAATTGCCTGTTAGTTAGCGTCAGGGGGATTAGTGGGGTTAGTACAGGGGAATAAGGCCTGGGTAGGATGGTTGTCAGTGCAGGCTCGATGGACAGAATAGTCTCCGCCTGCACTGTAGAGGTTCAATGACATTCTCACAGTCCATCACTCAAGAGGCAAGAGTATTACTAATTCATAGAATTATAGAATCCTGACAGTGCAGAAGAAGGCCATTCAGCCCACTGAGTTTGCACTGATCGCAATCCCACTCAGGCCCTGTTTCCGTAACCCCACATACTTATCCTGTTAATCCCTCTGACACTACGGCTAATCAACCCCGGCAGCACATCTTTGGACTGTGGAAGGAAACCAGAGCACCCAGAGAAAAACCTTGTAGATTCAGGGAGAACATGCAAACTCCACACAGACAGTGACCCGAGGCTGGAATTGAACCCGGGTCCCTGGCGCTGTGAGGCAGCATTGCTAACCACTGTGTCATCCCAAATTAATTAATAGAACCAGAACTGACACAATAAAGGGAAGCTTGCAGAGTACAAAAAAGCATAGTACTTTTTAGGAGTTAATTCTGGATGAAATACACAAATTGCACAGTTGTTTGATTTTCAGTCAGGGAACTGAGTAAAGTGCTAATCGATTGATGGTGGAAGCAGGAGTTTTATTTGCACACATTAGACTGACAGGGTTAATGAGGGAGTATGATTTCTAAACAACCTGTCTCGTACCAAAGGTCATAGTGCAGCAATTTCAAAATGGTTTACAAGCAATGGAGGATAGGAACAGAAATACAACCAAAAATTGACTTGAAAAATATAGCTGAAGATTTATGTATTTTTGAAAAGTGTATTCGAGTAAAATTCAGCATTTTAAATTAAGCTGCGGGTTTATACGCCCTCAAAACTTCGTTGTGGTTCAAATCTTGAAAAATAACAAAATATAGAGTATGATTTTACCACCTCACCACCCTGGTGATCAGTACGGTCAGCTGGGGAAATACAGTGCAAAGCTAAAAGTCTGATTCGCGCTGGCGCCAAATAGTGTGTGATCTTCCCGGCTCCTCCCCAACAGCATCAACCATTTCATGCCCAGAGAGCTTATCAGCATGAGATTGTATGAATTGACACCATTAGTGAGTTCAGCAAGCACGCTTCCCACCTCCTCCCACCCCCAATACTTCCCACCTCCTCAGTGAGACATCACACTGGTGCCAATTTGTACAGGTCTTTAAAATTGGTCGCCGCTGGCTTGGGGTCCATGTTGCTCACATTCACCCTAGCTGCTGAATGATGCCCGAGTGGTTACATGGGCAGCATAGTGAGTTAGCACTGCTGCCTCAATTCCCATCTTGTGTCACTGTCAGTGTAGAGCATGCACATTCTCCCCGTGTCTGCGTGGGTTTCCTCCGGGTGCTCCGGTTTCCTCCCACAGTCCAAAAGACGTACTGGTTAGGGTGCATTGGCCATGATAAATTCTCCCTCAGTGTATCCAAACAGACATGTGGTAATTACTTTCATAATAACCTCATTACAGTGTTAATGCAAAGTCAACTGTGACTAATAAATAAATAAACTCATAAAATAAAAATATGAGGTTGCATGCCGATCCCACTAATGCTGCTATGGTCACCTTGTCATCTCTCGGCTGGGCAGGCTGTGTGTCTGACTGCTGACACACGCTCCACCAACAGTAACAAGAATCAGGCCTGGCAGCCGTTGCCCCAAACAAGGGAGCCTGGTAGGTGTTAACACGGCTCCTCCATACTGCATGGTCTCAACAATTGGAATCCATCACATAAAACGTAACGAGGATGGATGCTTCTGCGCCTTCTGTCTGAATTGCAAGCCATTCCTGGAAGCCCTGACAGGCTCACTCAGGTCCATGCTTCAACGGTTCCTGATGGGGAGCTCCGCACAGTCACTTTATTTCCCTTTGCCCAATGTGATGAGGACATGGCAATGGTCCGGAGCCCACTGAGGTAGTCAATGACATCAAGGTGCCAGCGTCCACTCTTATGGGGATACTGGGAATGGGTGAGGGATCCAGGATGGATACTATCCTTCACCACCCCTCACCCCAGAGCAACAATGGATTCTACATTAAAGTCAGAGAGCTGGAAGTTATACTCCTGGCTGCTATAAACGATTGAGGGAGATGGCCACAGACGGAAAGGCCAACCCAGGCTAGAGGCCACAGCAGTAGGACAGGGGGCTGCCCATCAGCTTGAGGATGGCAGAGACGGAGACCCAGGCCCTACAGGACCCGCATGTCATTCAACGGGCTGCTGGACACTATGCGTGCCACAGACTGCATCTCCAGGAGACAATGTGGTACCTGTGCCTTGGGGCAGGAGGACACCCATTCGCAATGAGCAGTGAAGGTCACAGTGGCTCTCAACATCTACGCCACCGGCTCCTTGTAGGCCTCCAGCAGAAATCTCTGCGGCATCGACCAGCCAACTGCACACAAATGCATCTGTGAGCTCATGGATGCCCTGTTCGCCTGACTTTGTCCACACGGACCAGTCCCAACAGCAAGTCGGGACTGCAGGCATTGTCGCCATGACCCGAAGCTCCGTGTGCAAGGGGGCTATTGATGGCGCGCATGTCACCCTGTGTGCCCCATGGGAATAATAGGGTGTCTTTTATTAATCAGAAGGGGTTCCGCTTCCTTGACGTCCAGATAATCAGTGACCAGCGATTGAATATCATGCAGCGTGGCTGGAAAGCGTGCATGATAGCTACATCCTGAGGAGCTCGGACACCTCTGGACTCTGAGGAACTCCCCAGGCTGCTGGGATGGCGGAGGTCATGGCTAATGATCCCAGTGCGGAAGCCTGAGACTCAGGCGGAGAGCCGTTATAGTGGGGTCCATGCTTCCACCTGGTGTCGATCGGTACATCAGGCTCTTAAAGATGTGGTTCCACTGTGTGCATCGCTCTGGCAGTTCCCTCTATTTCAGGTCTCTTTGCTTTGCTGTGCACGCCACTCATGATGCGGCTGCAGAGGGACATCCCGGAGGAGGAAGTGGGGGGGGAACCAAGCAGATGACCATGGAGGTGGAGGCAAACCAGGAGAATGAGGAGGAGCCGGGGGATGGAGGACAGGCAAAGAGTCCAGCAAGGCAGAACGGCGAAGGAAACCCTCATCATCACAAGGCTCTCCCACTAGGAGGCGTGGTGTCCCAAAAAAAGTGACCCCCAAAGCCTCACCACTGAAACGTCCCACCGAGGTGACTGCATCATCGTTGGCAGGTGGTGCAGGTGACGCCCGTGCCGAGTGGTCAGAGTTTTCCGCGGAACTTTCCTCGGAACTTTCTTCCGAATATTCCTCGGAGCTTTCCTCAGAGCTGTCAATGGGGCTCTCTTCTAGGGTCTCCTCAGGGGCTTTGGGGGTCTCCTCCAGGGTCTCGACGGGGACTCCTGAGTGCCCAGCTTTATCAGGTTTGCCCGCTGCAAAAGAAGACGCATGGTTCAGCGCAAGAGAGGGACAAGCGTCTGGGCGGATTGCAACCTACCTGAGACGGGTCAAGCGAATGAAGGTTCTGTGTGGCACGTGCTGACCTGACAGCGGGTCACGTCTCTCGACGCTGCCTCCACTGACAACTCCAGGGCATGCTCCTCAAAGGGAGTCAGGAGACACGGCTCAGGGACCTCCCCAACCCCCCATCCCCTGTGGGTAATGGGCTGTCTTGCCCTACGGGGACAAGAGGGGGGAACTGAAAGCCTGATGGCTGGAAGTGTGTGGGGTGTCGGGGGGTGCAATCAGGTGGTATATTTTAGTACCGTGCCTCAGCAGGCAGGGGTTGTGAGGGGGTGCCAGAGGGGTTGGAGAAAGGTACTAAGGGATTGGGCAGTAGACTCCCCTGGCCTTCATGGGGTGCGTTGATCGCAGGCTCAACAGATGATGCTGATGCCAGGGTGGGACAGACACTCATCTGAACCAAGTCACTCATTTTCTTAGGGCACTGGCAGTTGGTCCTTCCTATTTGGGCACGGACTAGATGCTGCCATCACTTCCCAGCTCGACCCTGGGCAGTCGGCCATCCAAGGGAACAAGCTGGGGCCCTCCTCCCCTTTACAGCATCCGGCAGCCATCCAAGCTCTCCCTTGGTGAAGCATGGAAATGTTGTAAAGGTGCCAATGGTGTGACTGACTGTGGGTCCAGTGGGAGTGTGTAGACACTGTGACAGTGTGTAAGTGCCGCCTCCCCAGCTTAATGGCGTATAGCTCTGGCTGGTTTGTGTACCTGGAGATTCCATAACGGCACAATTCACATGAACCAAGTGTTGGAGGATTCCGACGCGGAATGTGCCTGAGAGTTAGGTGCAAATCACTCCAATTTCCCCAGTATTATGATTGCTTCATTGCACCCAATAAGATTATAAGAGAGGTGAGAAATTGAGTTCACATCCTGATTCTTGCTTCACGCAAATCATACTGGCTGTTTTGCCAGCAAGTTTGGCTTCACGTTCATAAAAGGTACAAAGCTGTTTAACTATTAATGACATCTTTTACCTGCCATCAGAGTCCTGGATGGGAACCTCCGGCCTCATTTGCACTTACCTCCTCGCTGGTCAGACACCCACCCCGCCCACCGGCGAAAATCACAGCCGGTCTCCACCACTGAAGCTCTCGGGTGATTGGGGGCATGACCGAACAGTGTCCATGGGGCAGTGCCAGCCTGACACTGCCCACTGGGCATCATAAATGTGCAGGGGCAGTGCCAAGAGGATGAAGCCATGAAAGGGGGGAACTCTGTAGAGAGAACGGGATGGGAAAACTCTACAAGGTGGGGTGGGATAGGCAAGGCGGGGGTTGTGGAGCAGGAAGGGAAATCTGCAAGGGGCAGGGAGAGCTCATTCGGTATTTTGAATTGATCTTGTCCCAGGAGATCTCTTGGGAAAATTTTGCCCATAGTGTTCAATACAAGTGTTGACTGGAATGATACATCTCTTCCAGTCTTCTGCTACGCTAAGAAGTTTTGCTTCATGTATGCCAACCTAGAATACTAAAAATAAACTGATCAACAGTTTAAAAAAAAACACACAATCCTGAATATTGGCTCAATACGTTAGCAATATGGAAAGTGCTGTGGGATAAGAGACTGTTAACCTAAGCAGCAAAGATCCCACGTTTAATTAGTTTACTGTAGGGAAGGGAATCATGCACAAAAATGGAGTGATTGGGACGCCACTGAAGGAGGATTTGAATGTTACACACCCATGAGATAATGTCCACAGGATAGACAGAACATTCTGATTCATAGCATTTCATTTGATTTGTCTGAAATTCTTAAAAACCTGCTTTCCTTTATCTGTCAAGCAAAACAATTTCTTCTGGAGGGACTTCAGGCATTTTAAAGATTAAAATGCTAGTGAGTTGTATTGGTTCCAATTGAATTTTGAAGTGACCGGTTTAACGTACTCCAGGTGCATCATGCTGATTTGCAAGCCAAAGTTTTTGCAAGTTACACTTATAATCCAACTAGCCATATATCCTGGTATTCACAAGAAAATTTGCCTTTTTGATGTATTCTAGTCCCGGAATCCATCACACCCTAGTGGTAAATAGAAATTACCTAGAGAATATTCTTTTATTCCATTATTTTAAGAAACTTCAGTGTTATTGAGAAGTAGGATCACTTGTCTTTCCCTCTCTTTAGGTACTGATCAAGCAAATCTCCATCTCATCAACTTCTCATACTTATAGAACCTTTAGTGTAGTAAAACACTTCAGGTGCTTTACAGGAGTATCAGACGAAATTTCAACAGAGCTGAAAAGGGCAACTTGGTTGCGGAGGCAAGTTTTAAGGAGAATCTTAAGAGAAGGGAAGGCTATTCAGCTAGTGAGAGCTATAGGGTCAGAATTCCAGAGCTTAGATTGCTTCCACTGCAGGGCAGACAAAGAAAGTAGGGACACACAAGAAGCCCAAGTTGGAACATTCCCTATTTCTTTCTGGAAAGTACTGTTGGGCTAATGATCATTTTATCATTCAAATATTCTTCTATCTACTATTTTTGAAATATCACTTGAAATTAACAGATTAATAATGTCAAAATTATGTGCAGCGGAATGTTTACGTATTCATTAAGCATTCATTCATTAGCAGTAGAAGTAATTTCAAGCTTATAATTTTCAAATACTGGAAATTAATTCATTATATATTACAATCTTTGAATGAAAGGGGAAGGTAACAAGACAAGCTTTGGAATCTGGATTCTGTATTCTCAAATGTATCAATCTGACAGCCTCCAGTCTAATCACTAATGCCGTATCTCATGCTTGACCTGTGGCTGTTATCTGTCCAAGACGGAAGGTGCAACTTGGACAGATAACCAATTATTGTACCATTCTTCCATATCAATGCAACCAAATGGAATTTTCAGAATGTCAGCGGATAAATGAATGCTGCAGTCACATGCAAATTGCACCACGGGAGACTCCTAATTGTAGAAATATTAGTACGGTGCTGATCGAGATCTTTCAACATTTTCATTCCAAGTTCAACAATTGCAGTGTGAAAAATGCTAACACACAGCAGATATTAACCAGGACAGTGCCTCAATTTCAAGAAAGCAGGTGCAACTAGTTTTGAAATAAATAGACTTCATAAAAGACAATAAATAGGCACTCCTGCCGTAAAACTTTTATTGAAAAGGCATACAAAAAAATTCAAAAGGTATATTTTAACAGCTTGTTGTGTTTGACTTCTTGGGGATAAGCACTAAATAAATCTGCCTGTAACTTAAGCTGTAATTTTAATGTTTTAGTTCCTCAAAGTTACATGCAACCAATTAGTGGGAGACAGCAACATTTGATTATTATTGGTCTTGCCCTCCAAGCTATCTGCTTTGTTAACTATGGTTAGTTTTCTTTGCTTAATATATACAAGCTGGTGACACAGAGAAGTTGATTCTCTGAGTGTTGACACACATTTTAGCGAGCCTCATCTACTTTGGCTTAAGCCAGTTTTTTTTATTTAACCCACTTTCACTAATAGCTAACGATTATCTCATCTTAAAAAGTAATCACTGTTTTAACATTTTACTCTGGAGCTAAAGATCATTAGCACTGCTGTCTCACAATGCCAGGGATCTGGGCTTGATTCCTGCCTTGGGTCGTTATCTGTGTCATGGATCATGATGTCTGCATGTTCTCCCCACATCTGCATGGGCTTTCTCCTGGTGCTCCAGTTTCCTCCCACAGTCCAAAGATGTGCTGACTACGTGCATTGGCCGTGCTAAATTCTCCTTCAGGCGCCAGAGTATGGCAACTAGGGGATCTTCACAGTAACATCATTGCAGGGTTAATATAAGCCTACTTTTGACTCGAATAAATAAACTTTAAACTCCTCTGTAGAAGGGTTTGCTATTGAACCTGCACAGCAAATTCTGCAACAGCAGCACATACCAATTGTACCAATCAAAAAAATTCTTAATACTGGATCAAGGACTTCTGAATAAATCAGTATAGACTGGAAGATAACAAGGATACGTTTACTAAATAGTCACTTTAGGAATATTATTTTCCCTCAATCACTGAAAAGGGTTCAAAGTGTCACTGAACACTGCTCCCTGATTTTGCAAGTTAAAGAGTTTCACCACATGTGCAAAGGTGCCTGTGGGCATCTGTAATGGCAAGTTAAACAGGTTCGCCACATGTGCAAAAGTGTCTGTGGGCATCCGTGATGGTAAGTTAAAGAGGTTTGCCACATGTGCAAATGTGCCTGTGGGCATCTGTGATGATTTGTCTGCCTTAAGCAACCAGAAACACAGACTACCTGGCTGCCATGGGGAAGGGATTGAAAAAGGAGGTCCCACTCCAGCCACACCCTGAAGCCCATTGCAGTCATCTCTCTTCAAATCACAGGAAAACGTATCAAAAACTCCATTTACCTAGTCCTTTCATAGCACTGCGAAGATTCTCTGCATCATGGTAAGCATTAAAGCCCGGACTTGGTCTGACCGTACCTCTGTTCTGTATAAGTAGGGGAAAGAAAACATAATCATAGAATTTTAATCAATCATTTCATTCAGAAATTTAAAATGTTTCGAGTGGAACTATTTTAACCGAGATTAAAATTAAGCAATGAAACATTTTCTACAAGTTGCACAAGCGTTGAGCATTTTTCTGGGCTTGTGATTCACAAATTGGATTTACAGTTCAGAATTTCGCTCTCCAGCATCGAGCTGTCATGTTTAAACCACAGTATTCAAAAATAAACCAAGACTCTTAAAAATTGAAAGTTGTCTCTATTCACCACTATATATATAAACTGGCATGCCCAAGTTTAATTTTACTCCAATTGGGACTAGCTGGGAGGGCACTGTGGGTGGCATGGTAAGAGCCTGTTTCCTTGCTGGATTGCTCTGGGATTTTAATTCACTCCCAAACCTTGGATACAATCGCTCAGGAGAAAATACACGGAAAGCTCACCAAGCCCTTCTGTCACCTCAGATGATGAAAAATAACATGGCCAATCCATCAGGTCTGATCTATTTATTGGTTAAATACTATACAGAAATAAGATTTTAATACAGTCAACATGTATATAAATAGAGAGAACACAAGGAAAAAAAAAGCATTTCAAATGATTCGCCAACTTTAAAGGCATTCAAATGGTCATTGGATAGACATATGGATAATACTGGAATAGTTTAGGTTAGAGGTCATTAGATTGGTTCCATTGGTCAGAGCAACATCGAGGGCTGAAGGGCCTGCACTGCGCTGTAATGTTCTAAATCCTTAAGTGTCTCTCAGCAAATACTTAAAAAAAACCTTTGAATAGAAGATTATATCGAGAATTCTTCTTGCACTTCCTCACAACATCTCTTTTTGAAACAAGCCAAATAAACTAACTCAAATTAACTTAGGGTCAAATTAAAAGGAGCAGCTCCCCAAAAGGAAGGAGACAGCCCAAACAAAAAAAAACCAAAGTTGAAAGGAAAGTTAAAACATTAAATCAAAATGTGAGCAAAGTATAAAGGCAATGGGCAGCCTCAAGAAGAGTCTGAGGCTCTACAGTATTTTTACTTTGAAAATGGAGTCTGGTAACAGTCATGAAAATCTGTCGGAGAAACCCAAGAAATTGTGATGTTTTTCTGTTGATAATGTTACAACTATCGCTATTTAATCACCATCAAAAATATGTATTAATAAAAGCATTCAAAAATTTACCAAATAAACAAGATAGTCAATGATATTCATTTTGGTTTGCTTTAGCAAAAAGCAAACACACACAAAATGGATTTTTTGCAAACTGGTACAGCTTGACACAAGTGTTCATGGTGGCACTGCTGTCTGACAGTGCCAAGGAGTGTATTTTGGGGGATTGTGCAGAGTTTATGGGTTCTCCCCATGGGTTTCCTCTGGTGCTCCATTTTCCTCCCACAGTCCAAAGGTGTGCAGTTTAAGTGAATTGGCTATGGTAAATGTGTAGGGTTATGGGGATAGGATGGCGGGGGTGGGGGGTGGGGGAGAGGCCTGCCTAAGATGCTCTGTCAGAGAGTCTACGCGGACTCGATGGACTGAATGGTCTTCTTCTGCACTGTAAGGATTCTATGAAGAATTGGAAAGAGGAAAATGAACAAGTGACAGCCTTAGTTAGATAAGTTAGGGAATTGTGGCTAATATTGTTCAATACGATTAAGTGCATTTTTCTCAGGAAAAGTCAGGTATGCTTATACAATGCATTAAAGGTTTTAACGGGACTGACAGCTGATTACATAACAATCCAAAACTAGTACGATGGAACTATTATGAAGGTATAAATGATTTTAGGTTGTATTGTTGGGACAATGCAAGATAAGGAATGCCATGCTTAGAGTGTGCAAGGCTTTAAGTATGGCTGTACTAAGAGACTGTGTCCCATTTTGGTTCTGACATTTGTGGATGGGGGAGTGAGAAGGGAGAGATGTTGGAGTTTCTCCCATCACCACCCATAGTTCCAGTTTACAACATACATGTAAAGGTTCATATTGCCATAGCAACTCTCTCTCCAACACACCTCCACCCCCATAAAACTAAGATCAAGCTTGTTGGCCATCTGCCCTAACATCTCAGGCTCAGTTCCAAGCTTCATTTGACAAGGTTCCTGATAAGTACCTTGGAATGCGTCCATTTGTTAAAAGCAAATGCTCAATTTGGGTGGCACAGTGGTTAGCACTGAGGCCTCACAGCGGCAGGGACCCGGGTTCAATTCCGGTCTCGGGTGACTGCGTGGAATTTGCACGTTCTCCCAGTGCCTGCGTGGGTTTCCTCTGACAGTCCAAAAAGATGTGTGGATTAGGTAAACTGGCCGTGTCGATTTGCCCCTTAATATCAGGGGGACGAGCAGGATAAATACAAGGGCTGATGGGAGTGGAGCCTGGGTGGGATTGTTGTCAGTGCAGGGTCGATGGGCTGAATGGCCTCCTACTATACTGTAAGAATTCTATGATAAAATACAAATTTGTTCTTTTTTAAGGTGAATAAGTTGCTTGTATCATTATAGGGTCCCAGAGATAGGGATAGAAAATAATTAAATTGTGCATTTGGGTAGATTTAGATGGGTAAGTGTAACAGATCTGATAGATCAGATCTGATCTATCAGACAAATCAAGTGAGCACACCTTAAAATGTTGAGTCACTGAAGGAAAGGACTGGGAAGGGTGCATTTAAAGAGCATTTCTTTAACATCCACAACATGGATCTGACATTTGGAAACCGAAATACAAAATACTCTCTAAAATTCACCAACAGAGTACCAAAATTACGCATATTGATGTGAAGGCTTGCATCTGCGCAGTAGTAGGCAATGATTACAACCTGGAATTATGCACCACTACAAAAATCTGCCTCTGGAAACTGGGTGTGACAGAATCAACAGTTGCTCAACAAAAAAGATAGCTCTCCCGATTATTTAAGAGACACGTTGTTAAGAAAATGTAGCCACCCGCCCAGCATTGTAGAACTGTCTTGGTGTGTTACTGTAGCACAGGAGGACATCTTCCGGATATGAGAAAGGTTCCTGTTTCTCAGTGACAGGGTGAAAAAACACACAATTGAAAAACTTAACTGGTCTTGCTTCCCCATTTCTGACCGATTTTTATCGGGTCCAAGAAAGCATTGTGACCACAGATTTCTCTGGAAGTGCAAGTTCGCCTTACAGAAACAAATGGTCGGGGTTACACATTACAAGAGGCTTTAGCCTCATTACAGAAGGTCTACTGTTATTAGTGGATATTTAGTTTAATTAGCTTGTACCATGATTGACAGCAAATTAGGGAACTCCCCAAATAAATGAACATTGCTGTACAGTTTCCCAACCTCAGCATGTCGACACTCATTGATGCTCTGTGCAATGGTGAGAAAGTTGTCAATTTATCGCCCCTCGAGATCACTTCGTTGATAGGAGAGAAGGAAATGGGAGAAATGAACAAATCTCAGATCGCCTCCACCTTTCAGATTTATATACACTGAATTTATATAGCGCCCGAGAAACATAACAGTCATAATGTCTACTACTTACATTGTATCTGCCCTTAGCAGCCATTCTCTGGGAACTTACAGATGAGCTGCTCAGACAACCGAATGCAGAGAGCCGCCTGCTATGAGCTTTGCCTTCTAGCTGAAGAAGGAACACTCTCTGATTTGAGGATGTTTCTTCTCAATGAGCGCTGTTGAATAGATATAGGTGTGTCCCTGTTACTCAATTTGTCCATGCAGGTTTGAATTGTAAGAGAGGCGTTCCGGTAGCCACCAGTCCCGTTTGGCAACATCTCCCCAGTCACCAATAGCAGACTGATAGCATCCGTCCTCATCGTATTACACCCTGCCCTGTAAGAGACTCTTTCTCGCCAGGCTACCAGGTATTGCTTCTATACAAAACAGCGCAAAAAAGATTCAAACTCTCATTATGTTGCTGAACTGCTACTCCCGTCATTCCAATATTGAGTCATTAGCAGCCTCTCCTTACTATACCGGGTGTGTAGATTCAAGTGTTGGGTAACTCCTAGCGGTGGTTTCATGGTGTGAGTAACAGGACTTGTCGGATTTTCTCAACTGATGGGGGGAAGTTTAAAGTTTATTTATTACTGTCAGAATTAGGCTTACATTAACGCTACAATGAAGTTACTGTGAAAATTCCCTAGTCACCACATTCTGGCACCTGTTTGGGTACACTGAGGGAGAGTTTAGCACGGCCGATGCACCCTAACCAGTCTTTCAGACTGTCGGAGGAAACCTGAGCACCCGGAGGAAACCCATGCAGACACAGGGAGAATGTGCAGGCTCCGCACAGACAGTGACCCAAGCCAGGAATCAAACCTGGGTCCCTGGCACGAGAGGCCATGGATGTGGAGATGCCAGTGTTGCATTGGGGTAAGCACAGTAAGAAGTCTGACAACACCAGGTTAAAGTCCAGGAGGTTTAATTAGTAGCACAAGCTTTCGGAGTGTCGCTCCTTCTTCAGGTGGGGCAGCAGTGCTAACCATCAATGACACGTGTGTTTCTGGAGGAAAAAGTGAGAAAGAGATACGAAGGGATGGGAGGAGGAAAGTTGAGAAACCAATGGAGACGAGAGAAATATTTTCCGGATATGACAGCAGCATAAGCAACAGAGATTCAAATAATCTGTTCTTTCTGTCCAAATATCTTAGCAAATGGAATTGGAAAATAGGTACAGAAACCATAGAATCCATAAATCATAGAAAAGACTAGATGGATCCTGCAGGCTTGCTTGGGCAAATCTAGTTGGGCTTTCCAATATTCCGACTGCTACATTATTGTGCCCTGGAATTATGCCCTCGGCTAACTACAGACTAAACACTGGATTTCTTTTTCCCCTATATCTTTCCATCCCGCTTTCCTTTTAGAATGCTCTTTAACAACTACCTCTTTAACTAGGCTTTCGGTCATGTGATCTGTGTGGCTGAGCGTCTAACTTTGTTCCATAATGCTCATGTGAATTGCCTGGGGAAATTTATTATGTTAACCATACTATATTTAGGTAACTTGTTGTTGGAAAGTGGTGTCTGGTTGTGAGAGGATGCATTAGCTGTTCAGGCATATGAGCATGAGCTTGAAGGAGACAATGAACTTTAACAGCAAGAGGAGCTTGTAGCAGCATCTGGAAAGAAATCATAGAAACCCTACAGTGCAGAAGGAGACCCATTCGGCCCATCGATGCTGTACTGACAACAATCCCACCCAGGCCCTTTCCTTGTAACCCGCATAATCTCCCAGATACTAAGGCGGGAAATCCCACCCAGAGATGTACCCCATAACTCAAGTATTTATCTCTCTATCCTACACATCCTAGGACAGTAAGGAGCAATTTATCATGGCCAATCAACCTAACCTGAACATCTTTAGATTGTGGGAGGAAACTGGAGGAAATTCATGTAGACACAGGGCGAATGTGCAGACTCCACAAGACAGTGACCCAAGGCTGGAATCGAACCCAGGTCTTTGGGGCTGTGAGGCAGCAGTACTAAACACTGTTCCACCATGCCATCAACTTAAGGTTAGAAGCGTTCTCATAAAGGGCACTTCTCTTAGAATTCAGAACTCAGCTCCCATCCTCTGACAGCATACAACAATGGACATCATTTCACTTCAGAACCAATCTTGGTTCTCACATTCCTTCACTGCCTCACCCAGTACCTTCATGAATTCCTCTCAGCATATCATAGCAGTAGGTTAAGGTCAAATAAATTTAGTGCACTGATTATTCCACACATAGAGGAACAAGAGCAAACTACTACAGATATAGATAGGGTATAGATAGAGTAAATGGTGGTAAGCTTTTTCCACCATTAGAAATGGATAGGACGAGGGGTCATGGCCATAGGGTGAGGGGGGCTATGTATAGGACGAATATTAGAGGGCAGTTTTTCACACAAAGGGTAGTGGGGGTGTGGAATGCACTGCCGAATAAGGTGGTGGGAGCAGGCACGCTGGGGCTGTTTAAGGGTCTCTTGGACAGCCACATCAGCGGTATGCAGATAGAGGGATATATTAGGACTGTTTAACTACGGCTTTTTTCCACAGGTAATTCGGTCCATAATTTGAGCATGCATTCGGCAGGTGGTGGGGGTACAGCTCTTGGATGTTGATTCATGGGTTGCCTGGTACCTCATGTCGTAAATGGGTGCTTTATGTGGACCATCTGAAGGGCACCATGACAGCTCAGAGACTATCGATGTGGCTGTGCAGACACTTGGAATTGGGCCGGTGTCTACGGGAGTTTGCGCGTTCTCCCCGTGGTTGCGTGGGTTTTCTCCGGGTGCTCCGGCTTCCTCCCACATCCCAAAAATGTGCTCTTAGGCTGATTGGGTAACAAATTGTCCCTATATTGATCCCTATATGGGAATCTTCAACAATAGGCATAGCCTAAAGTCAAGGATATGTCATTAAGACGTTAGGACGGCGGCGTGGGCTTGTTGGGCCGAAGGGCCTGTTTCCCGTGCTGTGTTGCTCTTTGTTCTTTGTTCTTAGATACTGGAATTGAATATAAAAATCTGTGAGGCTGCAACATAGAGTGAAACTTAATACCCTTCCTGAGGCACATTTGGAGCTTATGTGGGGAGGGGTGGAGGGGTGTCATCATCATTTAACCAGATAGGAGGGTGAGGTTCCTATAGCTGCCCCACCTCTACCACAATTGAATCAATGCATGGCCTCCCCTCCTTCTCACCAACTGAAACCCTTCAGTAGGCAATCCCTCCTCCCCAGCAACTACTCGGGGAGCCACGTAGGGAGCATGACAAATAAACCCATGGAAGTAAACTTTTGTGGGGTCCAAACCGTTCTGCGCCTGATCGAGGCACCTGGCCCCAGGGAAGTGGTGTGCCTGCTTAGAGACCCTTGAAAACCCCCCCTGGTCCTTACTGCTGACTCAGCCCCCATGTAATCCTGCAACCATCATCACAAACCTCTCCCCCTCCCGCCATCACTCTAACATGGTCTGGCATGGTCCCCCCTGGTGATGCTGCCATTCAATAGAACTGCTAGCCTCTAGTCAGCAGATCTCGACAGGCAAGACCTTGGGTTCCTTGATCATGGAGGATGCATGCAGGTATCCAGTTAAGTGTCTGAGTGGCACTTGATTCGGCGGGCTTTCCCAAAAAGAAGCAACACAGGCTCCTGACACCTCTTCAGCAGGCAAGTGAGACCACTGATGTCTCTATAAAATACTGGCCTTTAGTTGTGTTTCTCTCTCCAACAATGCAGACTACTGAATCTTTGCACTGGTTCATTTTTATTTCAGATTTCAGTCATCTGTGGCATTTTACTTTTTTCTTAGCTACTCCAATTTTTAAATGCTGCTGGAAAATTAAAAAAAAAGCTGGCAACATGTTAGGGATTGTCCATTTTTAGTTGGATCTTGACTCCGAATGTTGGTGACAGAGAACAGCATCTTGTAATGTGAGCAAACAGCACCTTCTAGAGGCCATTTTAAAATCTTGGCTCAAAATCAATACATTCTGTACAGCTAGTTAAAAATCAATCAAGCCTAATCATTATCCAGTCATGCCAATTATCCTAGATGTGTGCTTTTAAAGCTTTATTTATATCTTTTAAATTCACATTAACAACCCAATCAAGATATATTGCAATATATTTCTGAATGCAGAATTGTTTCAGCTCGCAAAAAAGTCACTTTATTTTGAAAGGTAGGGCAAGTGAAATGTTTTATTGTTGTAGTGATAGGTTAAAGTTTGAAGAAATACTAAATAAATGGTGTATGTTAAAAAAGAATGAGTTTGTAGACGTTGTTGGAAAGTGTACCACAAAATTGATAAGAGTCTCTTTATTGTCTTTATCTAAGTGAATAGAGACTCTGGAGGTGGCATGGTGGCTTGCATTGCTGCCTCAAACACCAGAGACCTGGGTTTGTATTCCCAGCATGGATTACTGTCTCTGTGGAGTTTGCATGTTCTCCCCATGTCTACATGGGTTTCCTCTGGGCGCTGCAGTTTCCTCCCACAATCTGAAAGATGTGTTGGTTGGGTGCAATGACCCAAACAGGCGCTAGAGTGTGATGACTAGGGGAATTTCACAGTAACTTTATTGCACTGTTAATGTAAGCCTTACTGGTGAGTAATAAACAAACTTTAAGTTTACTTTTAAGTATTTTAATCTATTTGCATGGCCAAACAGGACATCTCAAAAGTGAAATATATAAAAAAACTGCAAATGTTATGTGAACTTGGTTGTAAATCAATAATTTATTAATCAAGGTTCAGTTAATATGATAATGTAGTTTTTTTTATATTTTGTTTAAGCAAATGCAAGATGAGATTATGTCAGCTTAATATAGGAGAATAAGTTGGTTGACCTTTCTCCTGGTGTTATTTATACCAGCATTAAACTAGAAGGACGGACAGAGAAAACTAAAATTGCTCTTCAGGGAAGCCACTTTTGACAGAAACACCATTAAAGAGAAAGAGACTATTACCTTCCTTTGAAAGTCAAATGTCTACAGTTATTGATATCTTGAGTAAACGTCTATTCCCATGGCACTGTGTTCATAACCAATAGGATGCTGAGGAAATAAGTTGAAAAGAGTTGTAAGTGCTAAATTCATAACAGGCCTGAAATTAAAAAGGCTAAAGGAAGGGATTAGGCCAAAAACAATTGCTGAATGTGGGCCCTAGCTTCCAGAGAATAACAGGGGAACAAGGCCAGTGAATGCTGAGAATCTGGTGAAGACATTAAATGCGAGTTTTTAATTTCTGATCATTCAAGAGCGAGTATATTTTACTGAGTTGATTTATAATCACAAAATGTTGTAAAGAAAGAAAGCTATACACATGCTCAGATGTGATACAGCTGGTGAAACTTCTGTTCAGATATTTTATTTGATCCGAGTCCACTTTGAAACTCTTGTTTCCAAGGACCTGGGTTTGATTCCCGGATTGGGTCCGTGTCTGTGTGGAGTTTGCACATTTTCCCCATGTCTGTGTGGGTTTCCTCCGGGTGTTCCGGTTTCCTCCCACAGTCCTGGTTAGGTGGATTGGCCATGCTAAATTCTCCCTTAGTGTACCGAACAGGTGCTGGACTGTGGTGACTGGGGTATTTTCAGAGTAATTTCATTGCAATATTAATGTAAGCCTACTTGTGACACCAATAAATAAACTTTTGACCAAGGTTACATGTCACTGGTGGGATGATGTGGCTACAGGTCTACTCACTGATGCAATTTGAAGATAAACTGTTGAATTTTGCAGACTACACCCAAAGTTGATGCATGTGTTAGTTAAGAAGCCCCAAGCATAGAGCTACCAGAACCATCATTAAACGCATGCTGAAATGCCTCCTTTAGCTTTTGAAGACCAGATTAATGCTTCAGCGAAGCATAAGTGAATTATGTGGATCGTGTTGACCGACATTGGAAATACTGTCTGAAGTATCAGTGATTCTGCCAGCATGTTTTAAAGACTCTCATCCGATATAGATGGCTGAAGATCAGCACATACTTCTTCAAATATGGTTAAAAGTAATCTGAAGAAGAAACACAGTCCTGTCAGTCATGTAGGACTGTGTTTTGCAAAGATATATCATTAGCCATTATTGAAAGGGCCACTGGAGCTTCAAGCCAGACAAACATTGGTTAATTTCTGTTTTAAAATGCCAAAATCACTGGTTGATTTGATTTATTATTATCACACGTATTAGCATATAGTAAAATGTATTGTTTCTTGCACGCTTTACAAAGCATACCATTCATAGAGAAGGAAACAAGAGAGTGCAGAATGTAGTGTTCCAGTCTTGGCTGAGGTGTAGAGAAAGATCAACTTAATGCAAAGTAAGTCCATTCCAAAGTCTGATGACAGCAGGGAAGAAGCTAATCCGGGCAGGATCTGAGTGTTCATCCATGTACCCCATCCGGACCAGTGGGTTGACCTTCGAGAAAACTGCTCTGACATCTGCAATAGTCACCTCGGATACAGGTTCACCCAAGACTTCCAGGGTGGAGGGCATGCTCTCAGTGACCGTTTGCTTAAAACGAGCACAGAATGCATTGAGCTCATTAAGGATGGAAGTGTTGGAGCTGGCGATTTTACATGCCTTCATCCTGTTATGTCTTGCAGTAATCAGTGGGGCCCTGTGTGGCTAGCCTGGAACTTCTGCTGGTCTGGTCTTTTGGCATCTTTAATGGATCTCCTTAGATCGTATCTGGCTTTCTTATATAAGTCAGGGACTTGAACGCCTCAGACCTAGACTTCAGCAAGCAGCGGACATCCTTTTTCATCCATAGTTTCTGTTTGGGAAACATGTGGATCTGCTTCTTTGGCACAAAGTCTTCTCACACTTACTAATGAAGTCAGTTATTGTAGTGGCATACTCGCTCAGGCAGAGTTTTTAAACTACTGATTCAGTCCATTGACTTCAAGCAATCCCATAGATCAGACCAACATTGCACAACCTTCTTTGATGGATTCTCCCGCTTCAGTTTTTGCTTGTAAACCAAAAGCAGGAACACAGCCTTGTGGTCTGACTTGCCAATATGCGGGTGAGTGATAGAGTGGTAGGCATGTTTGATATGATTTGGGTATCATAGCATTAAATATACAAGCTTAATGAATTGAAAGTGGACAGATCTTGGATCCACTATTATCATCAATGATGCTATTATTGTTGGTGTAAAGGTGTGGTAAAGAGACAAGGCGGTGGCAGGGTGAGCAGCACTGCAACACTGGACAGTTCACTGGTTCAGTTTAGTAAGGGCAAAGACTGGTGAATAAACTTTGCACTTCGGTAAGGCTATCTTTAAAAAGTGATGTTACTCTGACCTTCAGCAAAAAATACCACAAGCAATTAATCAGCTACACTAATCAAGTGCTTAAATTCTCTCAGCAACCTTGAGGGGGGAAGAGTTACCAAGAATGAGGATTGGGACAATAGCCCAGAGTTAACGTTTACTGAGCAAAGAAGACATTTTAAATATGCATCTATGATATGTACTATTAACGCACATTTGTTGATGATCAGTTTAGGATGGCACAATAGTTAGCACTGCTGCCTCGCAGTGCCAGGGACCCTGGTTCGATTCTCAGCTTGGGTCACTGTCTGTGCAGACTCCGCACATTCTCCCTGTGTCTGTGCGGGTTTCCTCTGACAGTCCAAAGACGTGTGCGTAATGTTGATTAGCCATGCTCAATTTCCCCGTAGGAAATTAGCAGTGTAACTATGTGGGGTTGTGGGATTAGGGCCTGGGTGGAATTGTTGTCAGTACAAACTGGATTGGCAAATGGCCTCTTTCTGCACTGCGGGGATTCTATAATTCTATGAAGTGCATAATTACATCAATGTTTATTGCACTCTGGGGATTCTATAAATATTGTGGCAGGCAAATACAATAGGTGTAAAAACCCACCTATCATGCTGTGTATGAAACATAACCAAAAAAAACACAATAGCAGCAGGGTAGCACAGTGGTTAGCATTGCTACTTCACAGCACAAGGTTCGATTCCCACCTTGGGTCACAGTGCGCAGTCTGCACATTCTTTCTGTTCCTGCATGGGTTTCATCTAGGTTCTCCTGTTTCCTCCCACAACCTGAAAGACGTGCTGGTTAGGTGTATTGGCCGTGCTAAATTCTCCCTCAGTGTACCCGAACAGGTGCCGGAGTGTGACGACTAGAGGACTTTCACAGTAACGACATTGCAGTGCTAATGTAAGTCTACTTTTAACACAAATGAATAAACAACTTTAAACAATTGAACCTTCTCGGAAAGAAAGGAGGAAAGCTCAGTAATTATTCTCTAACTAACCTAAGAAAATATGCATCTACAAGAATTAGCAAATTGAGTGTTCCTCTACTATAGCTACAAACCAGTTTTGTTTGATTGTAAAGTAATTCTGTTTTCCTCAAAGTAATGAAGAACACAGAATGTGACTCGCTTCAGTTTCCCTGTGAACATCCACAATAAGTTGGCAAGAGAAACTGCTACATAATAACATAAATCTCCTTGGGTGACAGGAGCTATGTTGCCTATTTTCTTGCTATTCAATTTCAAGTGACTTCAAATTTTGGTCCATGGAGCTATTCAAATGTACTTTTTTTTTGCAATATTTAATATATTAAATACCTGAAACAGTAACCTTCTTTCCACCTCATTGCATTGACTTACACCTGGCTGATACTCTCCCATTCAATCTCTTATTGCTTATTCACTTAGGTACTGAATCAGTTACTCACTGATACTTTACACTCTGCCACTTAGTTAAAATGAATAACTAGTGCGTTGGCTTGGAGAGATACAAATGTGAAAAGAGGATGGGAGGGAGGAAAATCAGTTTCAGGTAGATTTGCTGGAAGTTGTATTCAAACATTGATCATATGATTTGTATCATACATAACCTCTTGCTCTTTAAAAGAGCCCAGAGACATCATTAGTTCTTGGGCATTTTGCATTATTTGAATAACACTGTCCTTCAAAAAAACTAACCCGATCTGTTAATTACATTGTCTCCTTGCGTGGCTTTTAAGTGTAGCCTCAGTATATTATTGGAGCAAATAGCTTGTTTTCACAACAGAATGGGATGAAAGCTAATTAAAGTGATTTTCTGTTACAAAATCAAATTCCCCCATATTTTTTGATCCTTCCTGCATTTTCCCTGATGAGTCCCAATTAATTAATTTAAATATCTTATAATGAGGGGCTGTGACACTTCATCTCCACGTTTCCTGGTTTTATACTCACATGTTATGTAACACGTTAGATTGAGAATCCTAAAGTTCAGCTCGTGCCTGGATTGGCTAAGGCACAAAGGAGGGAGTGGATTTTCAATGTGAAGTGCGCACACTGTCACTGGAATCAATTTCACATCAATTTCTTTGTGATATTTCACCTGCAAAGATCTAACGTGGTTCTCACTCTCTGACAGTCTGGGATCTCAGACTTCCAACGTTTTTAGCCTCCCTTCTCATTCTCAACCAATAGTGAGGCCTTCTCATGAATACCTCCTTGTACGCCAATAGTATGGAAGTGAAATACAAATACCAGAGAATAGAGTGAAGATGCGTCAGGCAAGATTTATCTACAAGTTAGCACCCTTCCCACAGAATGTGCAGTTAGTACAAACCTAGTGAGGAGTTAATCGAGGTTGTACAATGGAAATATTTCTGTGCCAATACCCAGGGAGAGCACGATAGCACAGTAGATAGCATTGCTGTCTCACAGCGCCAGAGACCTGGGTTCAATTCTGTCCTCAGGTAGCTATCTGTGTGCAGTTTGCATGTTCTCCCTGTGTCTGTGTGGGTTTCCGCCGGGTGTTCCACAGTCCAAAGATCTGCGAGTTAGGTGCATTGGCCATGCTAAATTATCCTTTAGTCCCATGGCAAATAGCAGGGTGAATACACAAGGTTATGGGAGCAAGTTCCAGATGGGAATTTCTGGCACATGGGGTTATCGGTGGGATTGTTGTTGGCGCAGGCTCGATGGGCCGAATGCACAGTAGGAATTCTATGAATCAAAAGTCCTCCCCATATTCCTGTATCACACTAAGGCAGAAACTCTAATTTACGCTGCCGCCACAACTGAGAAATTACAAGAGTTGATCAGTGTGTTTCAGAAATTTGCTCATCATTTGAAAGAAAATGCCAACAAGAACTATAAATGAGTTTGTTTTATTTTTAGATGTATTCACATGGAGAAATGTGGCTGCATGTATGGCACTGTATTTGCTACTTAATGTAGCTACATCATAGGTTGCATGAAAAACAGTCAGTGTCTTAGGCATTGCCTTAGAGTCATTAAGATTGATTTTGTACTGGGAGTTAATACCCAGCTCCATTATGCTCACTACCAGTGGCTGGAGGAAAAGAAAATGTGGTGGAAATAGAAATTGATCACCCCCTTAATTATTGATTAAATTGCTTCTCGGGAAATCCAGGCATCCTTCTTGCTCCATTTAATATCAGCCTGAATGCTAAGTGCTGATAAAGGATTATCTGTCCTTGTAGCTAGTTAATACTGTAACATCCCAACATTTAACATACAGTGCGAAATCTGAACTGGTATTAAATTAACTGAATAATAAATTTCTTCAGCATACTGTGTCTTCTATCATGCTCAATATGCTGTAAAATACTTTACTTTAAATCAATTACTTTTGTTAGTCAAAAGTGGACTAAAAATATAAAAATATATATTCACCTCGTTCCTGTGCTGTAATTTTCTTTATTCTTTGTTTTGTTCTTTTGAATAGGAGCGAACAAGAACTGGAAAGGGAAATTGTTTTTTTTTTGTTTTAATTTGTTTTGCTTTGGGGAGCACAAAGCATTCATATTAAGATCATAAATCATAACTAAATTTTGGAGTTAGTAGCAGAATTGATTTTAGAATAGGAGCTTACTAATGCTCTGTGCTGTTAACTGAAATCAGATCAGGAAAATGATTTAATGGGATGTATAAAATACAACTCTTAATCTCACGGGGGTTCTTCAGTTCTCAAGAGAGCTTTGAAAGCTTTGAGCCGAAGCTGGAGTGCAAAACAGGCAGTTCAGAATTGAGTTTTACCTTGTTCAATTGCATTGGCCTTTCTGCATTACGTATTCATCTGAAAGGGAGAAAAGAAACAGTTCAAACATTAGGTTTAGCTACAAGGACAGATAATCCTTTATCAGCACTTAGCCTTCGGGTTGATATTAAATGGAGCAAGAAGGTGGTATCTGAATGGAAGCCTGGATTTCCCTAGCTGAGAAGCAGCTTGTGAAGATCTGAGAGTGGAACATTTGCAATTATTTTTTAAGCTATAAAAGTTTGAACGTTGTCGAAATCTAAGTTTCTATTGTTAAAAGAATACTGCCACATTGGAATATCTCAAAATGGCATGGCGTTGTAATGATTATCAGACCATAAGACATAGAAGCAGAATTAGGCCACTCAGCCCATCAAGTCTGCTCTGCCATTCAATCACGGCTGATATTTTTCACACCCCTATTCTCCTGCCTTTTCCTCATAATCCCTTATCAATCATGTACATATGTCTGTCTTAAAGATACTCAATGACCTGGCCTCCACAGCCTTCTGCAGCAAGGAGTTCCATAGATTCACCACTCTCTGGCTGAAGAAATGCCTTCTCAACTCTGTTTTAAAGCATTGTCCCTTTCGCCTGAAGTTGAGACCTGTGGTTCTAATTTTTCTGACTAATGGAAACATTCTCTCCACATCCACTCTATCCTGGCATCACAGTATCCTATAAGTTTCAATGAGATTACCCCTCATCCTTCTAATCTCTCAATGAGTACAAACACAGAGTCCTCAACTCTTCCACAAAAGCCAAGCTCTTCATTCCAGGGGTCATTCTTTCCAAGGCCAGCATATCCTTCCTTACAGATGGGGCTCAAAACTGCTTATAATTACAATTATATAACTGGTCAAACAAGCTAAAAGGAGTGATAGGTAAAATCATTTTCCTGTACGTTGTATACACATGCCATCAAATTCTGCATTTTCTTCTGATCTTGCATTATAACTTCTAGAACATACATAGAACGTAGAACAATACAGCACAAACAGGCCCTTTGGCACACGAGTTGCGCCGATCACTTCTACCAATCCACAGACCTATCTATAACCCCCTATCCCATTCGTTTCCATATACTCATCCAGAATTCTTTTAAAAGACCCCAGCGAGTTTGCTTCAACAACCTCCGACGGCAGCCGATTCCATTCACTCACCACCCTCTGAGTGAAAAACTTACCCCTAACATCCCCTCTGTATTTGCTTCCCTGCACCTTAAATCTGTGTCCTCTCGCAGTGACCATTTCAGCTTGGGGAAATAGGGTGGACTCTCAGAAACTATCTATTCCTCTCAACATTTTATGAACCTATATCAGGTCGCCTCTCAACCTACGTCTCTCCAGTGAGAAGAGTCCCAACTCCCTCAACCTATCTTCATAAGGCCTGCCTCCCAATCCAGGCAGCATCCTCGTAAATCTCCTCTGCACTCTCTCAATAGTCTCTACATCCTTCCTATAGTGAGGCGACCAGAACTGCACACAATACTCCAAGTGGGGTCTGACAAGGGTCTTATAGAGCTGCATCATTACCTCCTGACTTCTAAACTCTATTCCTCGATTAATGAAGGTCAGTACACCATACATCTTCTTGACCACTTCCTCCACCTGCGAGGCCGATTTAAGAGTCCTATGGACCCGGACCCCGAGATCCTTCTGCTCTGCAACACAGCTAAGACTCCTACTCCTTATATTGCACTTCTTCATCCCATTATTCCTGCCAAAATGGACCACTACACATTTATCTGCATTGAAGTCCATTTGCCACTTCTCCACCCAATCTTGCATCCTGTCTATTCTGTAGATCAGCTGAAATGACCATTTATAACATTTCTATAGGTTACCATGGTTATGGCAGACAATTGGAGGAACACTTACTGAAATTCAACCACACAAGTTCCTTCCAGCTTTTGATTTGAGTTGATTATTGTCACATGTATCAGCACACAGTGAAAAACATTGTTTCTTGCACATTATACAGACAAAGCATATCGCTTATAGAAGAGGAGAGAGCGCAGAATGTAGTGTTGCAGTCATAGCTAGGGTGTAGAGAAAGATTAAAAGTTTGATGGCAGCAGGAAAGAAGTTGTTCTTGAGTCAGTTGGTAGGTGACCTCAGACTTTTTATCTTTTTCCCGACAGAAGAAAGTAGAAGAGTTTATGTCCAGGGTGCGTGGGATCCTTAATTAGACTGGTTGTTTTTCCAAGGCAGCGGCATGTGAAAACAGTGTCAATTGGTGGGAGGCTGGGTTTGAGTGATGGACTGGACTTCACTGACAACTCTTTGTAGTTTCTTGCAGTCTTGGACAGAGCAGGAGCTGTACAAAGCTGTGATACAACTAGAAAGAATGCTTTCTATGGTGCATCTGTAAATGTTGGTGAGTTGTAGCTGACATGCCAAATTTCCTTAGTCTTCTGAGAAAGTAGAAGCATTGTGTCTTTAACTACAGCGTTAGCATGGAGGAGGGACCAGGACAGGTTGTTGGTGATTTGGACATCTTAAAATCTTGAAGCTCTTGACTCTTTCTATTTCATCTTGGGAGAAGCCAAGTCCCCAGGGCACAAAATTTGGAGATGAGTTTTGTAGGAATAATGGTTTTGAAGGCTGAGCTGCAGTTGATAATGCGTGTCTTTGTTATCAAGGTGTTCAGGGCTGGGGAGATGGTGTCTGCTGTGCACCTGTTGTGGCAGTAAGCAAACTGCAGTGGATCCAAGCAGTCTGGGAGGCTGGAATTGATTCAGGCCATGACCAACCTTTCAAAGCTCTTCATAATGATGGATGTCATAACTTACTGGACAATAGTCATTAAGGCACACTGCCTAGCTTTTCTCTGGTACCGGGATGATGGTTATCTTCTTGAATCAGATAGGGACTTCAAATTGTTGTCGAGAGGTTTAAGGTGTCTGCGAATACCCTCACCAGCTAATCCGGGCAGGATCTGAGTGCTCGTCCAGGTACTCCATCCGGGCCAGTCACTTTCTGTGGGTTGACCTTCGAGAAAGCTGCTCCGACATCTGTAATGGTGATCTCGGATACAGGTTCACCCAATGCTTGCAGGGTGGAGGACATGCTCTTGCTGATTGCTTGCTCAAACTGCATTGAGCTCATTGGGGAAGGATGCATTGGTGACGGTGATTTTACATGCCTTCAACTTGTAGCCCGTTGTTGCAGGCCTTTCTGTAGTTGGCTGGGGTCCGTGTGTCTGGGACACCACCTTAGTTGGGTACTATTTTTTGGTATTTTTGATGGATCTCCTTACATCATATCTGGCTTTCCCGTATAGGTCAATGTCACCCGACTTAAACACTTGACCTAGTCTTCAGCAAGAAGTGGATTTCCCTGTTTATCCATGGTTTCTGGTTGGGAAACATGTGGATTTGCTTCTTTGGCACACTTACTGATGAAGTCAATTACTGTAGTGGCATGCTCACTCAGGCTGGTCGCAGTGTTTTTAAATACTGATCAGTCTAAGCAGCTCCTTTGGAGATCATCAATTCCTCGGACTAATATTGCACAACTTTCTTTGATGGATTCTCCCATTTCAGTTTTTGCTTATAAGCCAGAAGCAGGTGCAGTCTTGAGGTCTGATTTGCCAAGATGTGTGGGGGTGATAGAGTGGTAGGCATGTTTGATATTTGTATGGCAGTGGTCTAAGATGTTTGGGCCTCTGGTGGAACAGGACATCTGTTAGTGGGACATTAGTAGATCACTCTTGAGCTTGGCATGATTGAAATCCCTGGCTATGACGAAGAAGGCCTTGAAATGTTTTGTCTCAAGGCTATTTGCAGTGGTGTATGTTCAACACAATTCTTCAGGATGTACATCAAACAACGGAACATAAAAACTATGATCATGCAATGCCAGTCCTGCTTAAATAATCAACACTGCAATTCAATCAAGTATCATCATTTTTAACATTACTGCTAAGGAGCTTGCAAGAGCCCTTAGTTATAGCAGTTTAACTTAAGGTAATAATAGGACACTGACTTCCAAGATAGCCTATTATCTGAATGACACGTGTTCACACTGTTTACAATAACTGAACGTAAATTCAAGATGACACAAATTTACTGTTTGTAGTTACAACATCCAAGTTACAAAAGATTCACAGCATTAAATCTTGAACATAAAGTAGTAAAATATTTATTTTTGTCCCTCAAGTTTTGAAAAATAAACCATACTACCTGAAACATTTTATACTTCTGAGGAAAAATATTTTGCATTGAGAAACATAATTGACAACAAATTGAAACAGCTGTACAGGCGGGCAGTGATGAAAAATGTTTGGCAGGAATTTTTTGCAGGATCTTTACTTTCAATAATATATAAATGACATGAAGGTGAGTTTCTAATAAAATAAGCATATTCATGTCTAACTATGCTGTGAGGTAACAAGTATAGGGGAGATTGACAACATTTAAGTGAATCTGGGTTAGTTAATTTACAGCAACGGATTTCATGCAGATAAATGCAAGATACTAAACTATGTAACAGAAAATCTGTACATTACGAGGATGTCGATGAGCAAGGTTGGAAAGAGGAGAACTTAGTGTGACCTGACCAGTAAATCTGAAGCTGTTATCAATACAGTAAATTATGCACTGAGTTGTATTTCATAGTGATTATACGTCAAAGTAAATGATCTGAACTTTGGGTCATATGCAAGGACATATTTGGAATGCTGCATGCAATCTTAAACACTCTATTCTAAACGTAATTCCTGTTATGGGAATAATGTCAAAGAAAGTGGTACGGATACTTTTGGCTCAACTACCAGGTAATGAAGGCAGATTCAGTGAACTAAGTCTATTTTCATTAAAGCAAGGAAAATTGAAATGGGCAATTAAATTTTTAGGAGTTCAGAGTGATTTGGATCATGCAAACGTCAACAAACTATTTAACTTGGAACTGTAACCATGGGATTAGTGTAAGATCAACAAACCTTGCATGATACCAGAGATTAGCAAATATTTCCCTTATCTCCAGGGTACTGATCTAAGAACCCAAAACAGAAAATGCTGGAAAATCTCAGCGGGTCTGGCAGCATCTGCAAAGGGTCATCTGGACTCAGAAGGTCAGCTCTTTCCTCTCCTTGCAGATGCTGCCAGAGCTGCTGAGATTTTCCAGAGCTGCTGGAATTTTGGTTTCAAATTCCAGCATCTGCAGTTAATTTGCTTTTATGTTTATTGATCTAAGGAACTGACTTCCAGGAGTGGTGAAAGGGTCACATTTTCGTGAAAAAAAAAACAATCTGGATCAATTTGTTTGCCAGCACGTTACCCAATAAGATAAGTTTCACCAAAATACATCCTTCTACCGTTTGTGCATGATGCCATTGTAACAAAATAACAGGCAGATGTTTTGTTACTCCTCCATCCAAACCACAAATCGTTGCTCACAATATTATGATGAAGTATTTTGAAAGGAATTGAACAGGGTTATAAACAGACAGGAGTTGGCGAAGAAAATAAGAGTACTCGGCAAAACACACTGACTCGTGGACTGCCACAGACAATTCGTGGAAAACAGCTGCCAATCTTGATTAATGTACGTTGCAATCTTGAACTGATACTTAGACTTTCATGCACTTTCAAACTAGTGGAAACCGTTAGCTGTCTTCCACTCAGCACAGTCAACATTGGGCGGAAGCCACAATTACAGATGGCTCATAAAGGGAATGAGCCATCTGCCTTTTCTTATTCTATGCTTTCATGTGTTAATTTTATATCCATATGTACAATTGTATATATTTGTCCATTATCTAATGACAATCATTGACTAGAAGTAAGTATTCGGAAATAAGTAAAATGTTAAACTTACCACATCAATATCTTTTATAGTTTTATTTGTTCACTTGGATAAGATAAAATTCTATGTCTCTTATGTGTCACTTTTTCATTTAAGGCTGTCCATTTGATTAGTGAATGGCTTCATGATTGTTGGCTGGGAAACTGTGTCAGGCTGCTGCCTCCATGCTAAAGAGTGGTAAAATTAATGATTTGCAGGAACAATACAAGACCATAAAATGTACGAGCAGCCATTTGGCCCATCAAGTCTGCCCCACCAACTAACAAGATCATGACTGATCTGACAACTCAACTTTTCCGCCTTAGCCCCATAACCCTTGATTCCCATACTAATTACAAACCTGCCTGATTGAAAAACATACATGTTTTTGCTCTCGAAGGTCAGCAGCATACACAGAGGTTGGTCTCTAAGGGCTCTGTGATGCTAATGGCCACACTTGATTGGCAAACACCAATTCCAACGCTGAAAATTTAAAGATAATTTGAAAAAACAAATAGGCCAATCAGAGCAAGGCAGCTTGGAGCACTGGAATACTGAGTTGCTGACTTTACTCTAAGAGGACTTTCTGTGAACGGCTGATTTGATTTGTTCAATCTCACTAGGCAGAAAGACCCATGGCCAACAGCAAAGATGTTTTTTAAAGTTTATTTATTATTCACAAACAAGGCTTACATTAACATTGCAATGGAGTTACTGTGAAATTCCCCTAGTCGCCACACTCTGCCAACTGTTTGGGTCAGTGCATCTAACCAGCACATGATTCAGAATGTGAGAGGAAACCCATACAGACACGGGTAGAATGTGCAGACTCCACACAGATAGTGGCCCAAGCCAGGAATCAAACCCGGGTCTCCAGCGCTGTGGAACACCAGTGCCACCCCATCAATGGAGAGGCAGCAGACAGCACGAAGCAGAAGAGTCAGAGTCTGAGGTGGCACACTCAGGAGTGGCGACAGCAGTGAAAAGAGACTAAGTGAGCCTAGAAGTGACGGCGGGACTTTGGGAAAGAAGCAAATCCCTCATATGGAGCTCAGCGAGTGTGTGAAAATGAGTGTACGATCTTATGAACAAAATTCTAAGAGACTGAGTGAGTGAGAAAACGGTAGAGAATTGCGCTGTTTCTTTGGACAAGCTGCAAGTCACAATCTTATGACACATAGTGCAAAAAAAGAGGAAGATGCTATTCACAGCAGCAAGAGGGACAGGGGTTGGTGCTGAGGCCCACCCACTCAAGGACTTAATCTTCACTCAGGTCTCACCACCCTGGCACTGCTCCTGGCACAATGGAGCAAAGTAGACAGTGCCAGCGTGCCCAGTGGGCATTGCCAGGATATTAGACAGGCAGTGCAAAGTGAGCACTACCCATCTGGCACTGCCCCCTGGACACTGCGTGACACTGCCCCAAACCAACCAGTAGGCTTCAATGGCCACTGATCCCCCCCACCCCAATAAATCCATTATGTCTGGTCTCCCGTTGGTGGAGACCATTTGTGATTCTTGCAGGGGTGATATTCAACCAGTGAAGTGGTTAAAGTAAGTGAGCCTGAACGGTAGTGTCTGGGATGACGTTTAAATGATTTCATTAATGTTTAAACCATTTCTGGGCATGAAGCTGCTTTTACAGGCAAAACAGGATTGGTTCGATTGGGAGGGAGGGGGAGCGGGTGGAGGTGAGAAACCAGGCATTTTCATGTTATTCGCCTATCCCTGACCTTACCACCTCATCTCACTGAATGTCAGGAGGGACGAGGTTGTGTGTGTGTGTGTGTCAACGTGATGAAATGTGTGCGTGAGAGAGAAGTGAATGTGTGTGAAGAGGTGAGTAAGTGTGTGGTTGAATGTATGAGGGTGAGTGAAGATTGCCCTTTTCTACATGTAGAGGCAAGTCTGCGGTTAATTTGCACACAGTTACTTCAGCAGAACCCATCTTCAACACTATTCTTAAAGCTTTAAAGAGAATATATCTACATTTTTCCTTATACTCTGGCAAACCAGAGGTTACCACCAGTGCAAAGAAGGAAATGTCAGTGGTTTGCTGTCAACCATTCTGACAAGGACAACCTCCAAACCATCTAACTTATTGATAATTTTTTCATTAATTATTATTCAAGTTGTACTTGTTTGAATTTGTTGGGGAGGTTCAATTTAAAGGTGGGGGAAATGTTATGTATTAATATTGATTTTTGTTGGCCGCACTAAGTGCTGTGTAATAATGTACTCACGTATTCACTGAAAGTTGCAGGTCACTACCATGGGAAATAGTCAAGAGTGAAGAGGCATATAGTAAACTCTTCCTTGCAAATAAAGCTCTGTGGTTTTTAACCCTCTGCTTCCTAGTATCAAATCTCCAATATACAACAATTCCTCCCATTAAAAATGGCAAAGGGCATTTTTCTAAAAAAAGGACTTTTTAATTATTACCAATTAACCACTCCTAAAGTGGATTGATGTTAAGGAGGCAGGGGGAGTGGCTTGACCAAGGGTTAAAGTGAGGGGCCACGAAGCTGACAAATGTACTTGTCAGGGGCAGCACAGTGGCACAGTGGTTAGCACTGCTGCCTCACAGTGCTAGGGACCTGGGTTCAATTCCCAGCTTGGGTCACTGTCTGTGTGGAGTTTGCACAAGTCTGCATGGGCATCCTCTAAATGCTCTGGTTTCCTCCCACAGTACAAAGATGTGCAGGTTAAGTGGATTGGCCATACAAAATTCTCTCTCTGTGTACCCAAACAGGTGCTGGAGTGTGAAGACTAGGGCATTTTCACAGTAACTTCACTACATTCTTAATGTAAGCCTACTTGTGACACTAATAACTTAACTTTAACTTTATTTGTGACTGTTTGCCTCTTTCTAGTTTCTAATATGGCATAAGTATAACTAGAAAATACTCGTTTACCTTTGATTTCTGTGTCTGCACCTATTCTGTGGCAAAAGGGGCATCGGCAGAATGAGAATACTTGGGGTTTCCCCATGCTTTTGGGAGGTCACTAGAGATTGCCCTCCTTAAAAAGTGTTGGAAACATTGTTCTGGAATAAAGCTTAACAGTTTACTCAAGCCAACAGCGCAGGTTTAATTCCCATGCCGGCTGAGGTTATTCATAAAGGTCCTGTCTTGTCAATCTTGCCCCTCACCTGAGGGGTAGTGATCCTCAGGTTAAATCACCACTAGTCAGCTCTCCCCACAAAGAGGGGAAGCAGCCTATGGTCACCTGAGACTATGGAGACTTTACCTTTTTACACTCGATATAAAATAGAAAAATCAATTATTTATTGGAAAGCTTATGGCATCACTGACCTCCCGTTCGGACACATCTTCGCTTGAGTTTCTGAGTGTCAGTATGTAATGATGTTTATTTACTATTAGTTCTCTGTACCCTCCTTTTCCCATTTTATATGTTTTTACTTTTCTATTAAATATATGGCATCAAATCACAAACCTATCCTCAACAGTAGTTAAATGGTATACTAAGATTTCATAAGTATTTGCCAATATTCAAAGACTATTTTTCAGAAAATATCTATGCATACATTGGGATGTATTTCTTCCAAAAAATCTTGAGCAATGTAATTCTAGGTAAAACTAAAAATACTTTATACACAATTCTTTTAGAAATTCGTGTTTTGTATCTGCAGCACATTCTTAATGAAGGAAGGTGATGGCCTGGTAGTATTATTGTTAAACTATTAATCCAGAAACTCAGTGGATGTTCTGGGGACCCAGGTTTAAATCCCACCATAACAGATGGTGATATTTGAATTCAATAAAAAAAAAAATCTGGAATCAAGTATCTGCTGCCATTGACAATCGCCAGAAAAAAAAATCCATCTGGTTCGTGAATGTTCTTTAGGGAAGGAAATTTGCTGCCACAGAATCAATGTGATGATGAAAGGAAATGCTAACATGTAGGGAGGGGTGAGAGTCAGCATGGAAGGAATAGAGCTGTAGAATGGGTTGTTAAAATAGAACATGGAATGTTACAGGGAAACAAAGCACTTGGATGAATTATCTACAGGAGAAAGGAATGCACTGAAAAAAAATGCTGAAATTAGCTTAGAAGAAGCAGAATTGAAACAAGGGTTCAATAGCTTTTGCTAAAGAGTGTGGTCATAGTGAAGATGATTTTCTCCGGGTGCTTCCAAAAGCAAAGTGGTGTTCCTACCTCTTTCTTTCCAGAGAGGTGCTAACTTGCACGTTTTATTCAAGATGCATATATCAAATGTTCCATTTTTGCGGAAATAAAACTGAATGAAGCCACTAATTTAACTACTCATTTAAATTATTTCCTGTCACCTGTTACCACAGCTTCTTAAAGAAAAGTTTCTCTCGGCTTCCTTTTCATGAGTTGTTGGGACTATCTGCTAATTCTTGCAATTATGTTCTCCCACAATTCCAGAGAAAATGAATATAAACATCAAAAAAAAAGACTACTTTAAAATACGTAGGTGGACACAAATTAAATGTCACATACAGTAGAATTTTACTGCCTCACGCTGCCCATCGATGGGGGTGGTGGGGCCAAAGGGGAAGTTGGGGACTGTGGAGACTGGCCAATGAGGTGGGGACAGGACAATGCGGGGGGGGGGGAAGGGCCCACTTTCACTCTGCCTATGATCGGTGGGGGAAGAAATGGGGGCTGTGATTGGTCTGGGTGGTAGGAACTGCATCTCGAGCCAGATATCCCCCACCCTGCGATTGTTGTGGGGAGGAATAGATAGTTGAGGCTGTCTGCAGTAGCAGGGGCCTGACAGCTCTCTGTCTGTCAGATTCCTACTACTAATTCTGCACATGCGCAATACCTCCCTCTACAAGCTATCTGGGTGAGTTAAGCCCCACCCATAGCCTCTGTGGCTAGAGACTAACTGAGCCCAAAACTTCAGAGACAGAGTGCATAAGATTGTGTGTGAATACTCTCCCAAAAAAAGGGATCTGGAACTCTCCCATTTTCAGATATTTAGGGAAAAAAACTTATAAAATTCCATCCATAGAGCTTTTCAGAGCGCTTTCACTCCTCGTTCCAACAGACTAACCATGAAGGAAAATGAAGCCCGACTCTGTAGAATCTATCTTTTATCCTCTTGGTTTTTTTTTAAGAAACATTTCCCACCATGAAAATTTGAATCCTCATTGCAAGCTAACTGATTTTTAATTTTCTTTTTATTACCAATTTAAGCCCCCTAAATTTGCCTCTCTCACTCCCTGCCTACATTTCAGATTATGAGCATATCAGATCATGTTTCTGATCTGGCTGCTATTCTATTTTACAAGAAAAATTTTTAAATCAATAATAACAATAATTTAGATGCTGTTTCTTCCATTTCAAATGCTTGAGAAGTGTAGAGTTGGGGGCAGGGGTGCTTTTCAGCTAATGTTCATTGTCACAGAGAATGGTATAACAGGCAGAAAATCCTCAGGAAACATGACTTTCCCTGCCCCTCCATAGCAATGTCACGAGGTTTATGCCTATGGAGAGCAGGAACACAATTTATATAGTTTTCAATAAATTTAAAGATTATTAAATGATTCTGTATTCCAGCGAGGACTACTTGTATCATGTACTCAGTAAATTTTCAAACTTCAAGATATAAATCTTAAGGCAGTAAAATGCAAAGAGGGATCAGATTATCTCCATAGAATAGCCGAATAGCTCAGAACATGTGACCTTCTGTACACATAAATTCTCTCAAAGCCTCAGCATCCA
The DNA here is from genome assembly GCA_024679065.1 of Sphyrna mokarran. NCBI lineage: Eukaryota > Metazoa > Chordata > Chondrichthyes > Carcharhiniformes > Carcharhinidae > Sphyrna > Sphyrna mokarran. The sequence continues at coordinate 7,555,230 of JAGIQG010000032.1, forward strand.
ACGTGATCTCTGTCACATGAGCCTTCCTCACTAAATATTCATATCTCATCAATGTTTACAACGAGTTTGATCAAACGAAGGACAGTCAAGGTGATCCTATAGACCCCGAGGTAAAAGAGGGGTCTCACACTGCCCCAACAGTGCCAACCTGTGCCGGGGCAATCTTTAGTGGGAGCTCCATGTGGCAGGGGGAGGGGTTCATTTATGTTTGGTTGGGGGGGGGGGAAACAATGATTGTCGGGGAGAGAAGGAAATGTTGGGCAAGATTGTCAGGCATGGGCGTTGGGGGTGGTGCAGGCATCCCTGATGATTGCCTGGAAGAGGTGAGACAGAGCTCCCAAACCTCCAAAGAGGTGGAAGAGGAAGTTTATTTTGTTCTGATTGGGGCACCCTTTAAAGATGGCACCCTGATCTCTGTGGAGTCGATCTTGTTGGCTCCATCAGGCTCCATCTTACCAGAGTGATGGCAGAAACCCTGCCCACTCCTTTTTCATTCTAAGAAGGTCAAGATCACTAGAGAATATTGGTCTGTATAGTTGGAAAGCCCCATTATCAGTCTGAGACTTTGAAAAAAATGGGTAAGAAATCACCAACTGTTGTTACAAAGGCCAATATGCACCCAATCTACAATATTGTAAGTAGTGACGTATATAATCTTGTTACAGAAAAGCTTTATTTATTCTCCTCTAATAAACCACAAAGATTTCCAAAATTAGAAACAAATTAAACATCACACCAAAAAAAGTCTAATATGGCCCGATGGTGATATTCATATATTTACTTGTGTGGTAATTGCCTCTACAGATTGTAGTTACCTGATTAGATATGCATTCCTTGTTTCTTTTCCCAGCCTTCTGCTCACTTATGTTTTTGTGCTTCATCAGAATGAGAAATGCAAATATTTGAAAATGGGATGCATTTCCAAATTTTGTTCTGAACGTCACAATCGAGAAGTAAAATTGTAAAAAAAAAGACTTGCATTTACACAGCACTTTTTATGAACACTGAATATCTGAAAGTGCTTCGCAGAAAATGAAGTATTTTTCAAGTGTAGTCACTGTTGTATTGTAGAAAATGCAACAGTCAATTTCTAGATCGCAAGCTCCCATGATCAGCAATGTGGTAATGGTCACTTAATCTGTTTTTGTGATGTTGAGAACACTAAGGATAATACTTGTGCTCTTCTCCAAAGATGCTGTGTTTTTTGCATCTACATGAGAAGCCAAATAGAGCCTCAGTTTGACATACTGCCCAAACAGTGAGTTGCACCTCCAATATGCAACAATCCTTCAGTTCTGTACTGGAACGATAGTCTTTATTCTTGTAATCTTTGTGATCAGACAACTGATCAGAACCTCAGAGAAAGCTGACATTTTAGCCCTGATTGGAAGCAAAATACAATTTCTGCCTTGTCTCTAACTATGTCAGAAAATGTAGTAGAGGGATAAAGTAGAAATGGTTGAGAGCTTCAAGTTTTCAGGTGTTCTAATCCCTCCATTCTGACACTGTAATTAAGAAAGCTCACCAACGTCTCTACTTTCTCAGAAGGCTAAGAAAATTCAGCATGTCCACCACAACTCTCACCAATTCTTACAGATGCACTATAGAAAGCATCCCTTCTGGATATATCATAGCTTGTATGGCTCCTGCTCTGACCAAGACCCCAGTAAACAACAGAGTTGTGAACACAGTCCAATTCATCACTCAAACCAGCCTCTGGTCCATTGATTCTGTTTACACTTCCTACTGCCTCAGGAAAGCAGCCAGTATAATCAAGGAACGCACACATCCCAGACATTTTCTCTTCCACCTTCTTCATTCCGGAAAGAAGATACAAAAGTCTGAAAGCATGTACCAACCGACTCAAGAACAGTTTCTTCCCTGCTGCCATCAGACTTTTGAATGGACCAATTATAAATTAAGCTGAGCTTTCTCTTCATCCTATTTGTGATTGCAACATTATATTCTGCACCCTATCCTTTCTTTCTCTATGTACACGCTATGAACGATATGCTTTGTCTGTATAACATGCAAGAAACAACACTTCTCACTGCATCCTGGTATGACAATAACAAATCAAACGTGCCTTAGATCCAACATTTGAAATGCACTCCTGACTGTGGAAACATGACAAAGCACAAGATATGAGTAATGTGGTTAATAGCTTAACTCCAATTTCCTGCAGTATTTATGATGTTTTAATTCTATTCCAACACTAGCTGTTAATTCCAGAATTTACTGCCATTCCATATTGGAATCATCACTAATTGTGTAATTTCCAGAGTTGTCCAGAAGACTACTGATCACTTTTCTGCATAGTAAAATACTGGTTCTAAGAGTCCAAAACTAGATATCAGAAAGAACACCGCAATATCACATCAGTTTCTTTTTTAACATCAGCTCAACGATGCTTTCTGAGATGTTTTCCTTACTCTATGGTGAGAAATCTTTAATTGCCATGAGGATCAGTTTGTAATGTATTCACATTCTCTTCTGAGTCTGCTGCATAAAATAGACAATTGTCAGACCTGTTTTTCCCTCAGGATGAAACTGATGATAACAGCTGTCTGCTAACCCATCCATTTGACCCAAATTATAATGCTGTCAAAATAAAATGAATGACTCTTAGTACCTATTTCAACATCCCTTGCATGGTGATAACCTCAAAATGACAACATTTACATTTGTATGACTCATCGTGATTGAAGCCATCTCAATACATTTTACACATCACTTTTGAAGAGCAATCATTATTGCTTTGAATGCAAGCAAATCCAGTAATTCTGCATTATTTTTGGTAGCTGTATGTATTACAACTGGGTGAGGAGGAGTGAGCTGGCTCCCTTTTCATTCAACCTCAACAAAGTTTTTTTTCAAATGTCTTTCCCCTGTAGATGGCTCATTAATGTCCTTTTGGGGAGGAAATCTCCTTCCTTACCTGGTTTGGCTTACATGTGACTCCAGAACCACACAATGTGGTTGATTCTCAACTGCCCACGAGCAAGTTGGGATGGGCAGTAAATGCTGGCTAGCCAGTCACGCCCATGGATAGCTATAGATTAGCTAGGAAGGAGGTAAAAAGTGAATTGAGGAGAGCTAAGAGGGGACACGAGAAGATGTTGGCTGATAGGATTAAGGAGAATCCTAAAGCTTTCTTTCGATATGTTAAGAATAGAAGATTGGTTAGGGCAAGATTAGGGCCAGTCATAGACAGCAGTGGGAAGTTGTGCGTGGAGCCTGAAGAGATTGGTGAGGCACTGAATAAATATTTCTCTTCGGTATTCACGCAGAGTGCTGGAAATGTAGCTGTGGAGAGCACTGAGGTACAGGGTTGCAAATTGGGGAGTATTGTAGTAGATAGGGAGGATGTGTTAGAAATTCTCGAGGGTTTGAAGTTGGATAAGTCCCCTGGGCCGGACGGGATTTACCCTAGGATTCTCTGGGAGGCTAGAGAGGAGATTGCAGAGCCTCTGGCTCTGATCTTCAGGTCCTCGTTGGTTACGGGTGTGGTTCCGGAGGACTGGAGGATAGCGAATGTGGTCCCATTGTTTAAGAAGGGGAAGAGAGACCTTCCAGGGAATTATAGGCCAGTGAGTCTTACTTCTGTTGTGGGCAAGGTATTGGAGAGAATTATTAGGGATAGGATTTATAGTTATTTAGAGAGAAATGAATTGATTGGGGATAGTCAGCATGGTTTCGTGAAGGGTAGGTCATGCCTTACTAACCTCATTGAGTTTTTTGAGAAAGTGACCAGAGAGGTGGATGGGGGTAAGGCGGTTGATGTAGTATATATGGACTTTAGTAAGGCGTTTGATAAGGTGGCCCATGGAAGACTTCTACAGAAAATGCAGATGTGTGGAATAGAGGGTGATTTAGCTAATTGGATTAGGAATTGGCTGGCAGATAGAAGACAGAGGGTGGTGGTTGATGGGAGATATTCATCGTGGAGTTCGGTGACGAGTGGTGTGCCTCAGGGGTCTGTTTTGGGGCCCCTGCTGTTTGTAATTTTTATAAATGATATGGATGAGGGTATTGAGGGATGGATCAGTAAATTTGCAGATGACACTAAAGTTGGTGGAGTGGTAGATAGTGAAGAGGGGTGTTATAGTTTACAAAGTGACTTGGACAAGTTGCAGAGCTGGGCCGAGAGGTGGCAAATGGAGTTTAATGTAGAAAAGTGTGAGGTAATGCACTTTGGCAGGAATAATAAATGTGTAGAGTATAGGGCTAATGGTAGGATTCTTAATAGTGTTGATGAACAGAGGGATCTTGGTGTGTATGTGCATAGATCCCTGAAAGTAGGCAGTCAAGTCGAGAAGGTTGTTAAGAAGGCATATGGAGTCTTAGCTTTTATTGGTAGGGGGATTGAATTTCGGAGCCGCAACGTCATGTTGCAACTGTACAAAACTCTAGTGCGGCCGCACTTGAGTATTGTGTGCAGTTCTGGTCCCCACATTATAAGAAAGATGTGGAGGCATTGGAGAGGGTACAGAGGAGGTTTACCAGGATGTTGCCTGGTATGGAGGGCAGGTCTATGAAGAGAGGTTGAAGGATTTGAGGTTGTTTTCGTTAGAAAGGAGGCGGCTAAGAGGGGATCTTAGTGAAGCATATAAGATGATTAGAGGTTTAGATAGGGTGGACAGTGATAGCCTTTTTCATAGGATGGAGAAAGCTAGCACGAGGGGACACAGCTTTAAATTAAGGGGTGATAGTTATAGGACGGATATCAGAGGTAGGTTCTTTACCCAAAGGGTGGTTTGGGAGTGGAATGCCCTGCCTGCAGCAGTTGTAGATGCGCCCAAGTTTGGTGGCGTTTAAGAGGTTAGTTGATAAGTATATGGAAGAGAAGGGAATGGTTTAGTTTGGAGGGGCATTGCTTTTATTTTGGTCGGCACAACATCGAAGGCCGAAGGGCCTGTTCTGTGCTGTATTGTTCTATGTTCTATGTTCTATGTCTCATGAATAAAAAAAGATACCTTTTCTAATCCAATTTTATTAACTCTGTAATGAACCAATCAAAGCAAGTTTTCTTGAGTCAAAAAAATAGGTTCATGGTTAGTAAAACTTGTGAAAAATAATAGAAAATGTGATAGCACACACACATTAAAATTAAGAAAGCTAAGAGTCCATTTAAAAGTTAAAAGAATATACAATTTTATTGTGGAATAATGCTGCCAATGAAGTGAAATGGTTTCCGATAGAATTCTGGAATTGACTTTGTACTTGTGTGCACTTTGTTGAAGACATCATTTTTGACTTCCAGAAAGTAAGAAAGAGAGAGATCCTTCCTTCTCTTTTTTCAGCAGAATTCTTAGATGACTTGATGAGAAGTTGGCACAGTGTTTAAGCACTGCTGAATCACAATGCCAGGGACCTGGGTTCCATCCTTGATTTATATATTCTCCCCATGTCTATGTGATTTTCCTCCCATAGTCCAAAAATGTGTAGATTAAATGAATTGGCCATGATAGATTGCCCTTTAGTGTGGGGGGATTAACAGGGTAAATATGTGGGGTTATGGGGATAGGTTCTGAGTGGGATTGCTGTCAGTTCAGGCTCGATGGGCTGAATGGCCTCCTTCTGCACTGTAGGGATTCTATGATTGTCATGTCTTTTCCTGTTTGTCCCGCTCTACTTTAGGCAGAGCCAGTTTTAAACTAATTTTTGTATGTTCCTGGGAGAGAATCCAATTAATATTTCTTACACCCATTGTTGTAGTAATCCTAGTTTTTCTTCCCCTCTTTCATCGTATTTTTACACATTTTGAGACATAGATTAACAGATGGGATTATTTCATCTTCCACAGGAGGTTTTGAATATCTGGTGAGATGTAACTGTCTGAGTAGCAAGTTCCATTGTTTTTTATTCATTCATGGAACATGAGCTTCGCTGGCTGGGCCAGCATTATTAACTATGCCTAGTTGCCCTTGAGAAGGTGGTGGTAAGCTGCCTTCTTGAATCGCTGCAGTCCATGTATTCTGGGTTGACCCACAATGCCATTAGGAAAGGAATTCCAGGATTTTGACCCAACGACTGCAAAGGAACGGTGACATATTTCCATGTCAGGATGGTGAATGGCTTGAAGGGGAACTTGCATGTGGTGGTATTCCCTTGTATCTGCTGCCCTATCCTTCTAGATTGAACTTGTTGTGGCTTGGAAAACGCTATCTAAGGATCTTTGGTGAATTTCTGTAGTGCATCTTGTAGATAGTAGAGACTACTACTACTGAGTGTCGGGAAGGAGTGGATACTTGTGAATGTAGAATCCCTACAAGGCTTGGAGGCAGGTGCAGTATAAAGGTTTTGCACACATAGGGTTAATGTGGATCTGAGTACAGTATCATCCACACAATGATGTAAGAGAACACATGATCCACACCTAGGGGTCGATTGTGCAGAGTTGTGTGCACAAGCGAGCAGGAAGTCAGCATCTAGCTTGAACTCTTTACTGTATACAGGAACATAGTGCTATTAGTTAGTAAATACATAATTAACCAACTTGAGAATATATAAACTTCATTACGACTGACAAGAATAATGGTTAGAAAATCCGTGTTTGTGATGTTGATTGAAGATAAATATTGGTTAGGACACTGGGGATAACTCCTCAGCTCTTCCTTAAAATAGAACCTTCGGAGCAATTGACTTTTGATCACTTTCCAAACATTCCCATTCCTCCTGTGACAATGCCCGCTGCTGGAAGTAACGGGAATTAGAGTGGGACATCTACTCACAACTTTCTGACTGATTCAATCTTTTTTGTTAAATTTTATTTATTAGTCACAAGCAAGGCTTACATTAACATTACAATGAAGCTACTGTGAAATTCTCCTAGTCACCAAACTCTGGTGCTTGTTTGGGTCAATGCACCTAACCAGCACGTATTTGAGACTGTTCACAAAGCGAACATGCAAACTCCACACACACAGTGACCAAAGCCGGGAAGCAAACCCCCATCTCTTGTGCTGTGAGGCATCAGTGCTAACCACTGTGCTACCCTTTGAGCATGCTACCTACTAATGGGATGTTTAGCATTTAATCACACCTGCCTTCCACCCTATCACTTTGGTCTTTCCTCCATCCCTTTTTTCACACTCTGTTCTTGTTTGATTTTGTCTATTTCTGAAGAAATTCCAGGTCTGTTTATTGGTCTTGCCTCACCTGCTGAGTGTTTCAACACATCCTGTATTTTTTTTCAGATTTGCAGTGTTTTACTTTTGATAAAGGGGAAGGGGAAACACTAGAAGGAATGATTAGAGAATCTCAAACTTCTAAGTTTAGAGAGAGGTTCAAGGGTATTAAAAGGCATAGATAAGACAAACTTGGAATATTTCTTCAAGGTCAGTCAGGTCAATAGGAGCAGAGATTAATTGCTTGAAACATAGATTTAAAACAAAGTTTAAAAAAAATATTTATTCTAAAAGAAGATAACATTTAAAAATAATCAGCAAGGCAAGGTCATTAAATCAAAGATATTAAAAGAATGCAAAACGTATTTAGCTACCAGGCATAGCAAGCTGGAATAATGAAGGGAAGGACAACTGATCTTTCTTACCATTGTCCTAGTCTTTATTTTCCCAAGGTCTATCTTCATGAGGGTTTCAGAGAATCTAGTTTTTAAACTTGAGATACACAGAATTGCTTTAAAGGTGGGATCCATTCAATCAGAAATGTAGCCTTATTCAACCTTACAACCCCACAAGATCTCTGCATTCCTCCAATTTTGATGTATTTCTCATCCCCGATTTGCTTTTTCCAAGAATTGAACTCTCAGTTGTCTCTGGCCTCAGTCTGGAGATCCTTTCATACACTGTCCATCTCTCTACATCTCATTCCTCCCTGAAACTTGCCGGTCAGAACAAACTTTTGGTCACCTTTCCCAATATCACTTTGAACGTTCAGTGTAAAATTTTGTGTTTTGCATGTTAAAAATGCTATATAAATGCAAGTTGTTGCTGCTGTTATTCCACAATAGCCTATGAAAACCTTTTATAATGTCATCATTACAAATGTGTAGACTAGTCAGGCCTGATAAATTGATAAAAATCACATGTTTTGGTTTAAAATATAATCTATTTTTTTTTATTCTTAGAATAAAGATTGCTGATATGTTTAAATGGTGCTGCAAGTTGTGTACTGCCTCACAGTGCCAGTGATCCAGGTTCAATTCCGGCCTTGAGTGACTGTATGGAGTTTGCTCATTCTTCCCATGTCTGCCTGGATTTCCTCCGAGTGCTGTGGTTTCCTTCCACAGTCCAAAGATGTGCAGGTTAGGTGAATTGGCCATGCTAAGTTGATCCTTGGTGTCAGAGAAATTGGCAGAGTAAATGTGTGGGGTTATTGGGTGGAGCCTGGGTGGGATTGTTGACTTGATGGGCCAACTGGCCTACTTCTGCACTGTAGGGATTCTAATTATTACTTATCTAGATATAAATAAAGACAATGTTGTTGTTCTGTGAAGCTTATGCCTTGTGAACATTATACACATTGCACTGCATTCCAGTCCAAACAGTCATTTTTTCTCTTTAGGACTCTATATTTGGTCCCATGCACCACTACGATAAAATAAGCAAAGTGCACAATATTTTTCTAATTCCACCCTATATTATGTACCCAATACTATTTAGGTTTTTTTTTGCCACATTGTGTACTGTGTTCATTATGTTGCTGCAACAGTACAAAGTCCACAATACTACTTTGTTTCTATCCTTCTAATTTTTGCGGCTTTATCTTATCAAATATTCAACTTGGCCAATTTTAGGAGTACTGATAAACAGACTAACTGCTTAATGGGAACAGTTTAGTTTAAATATCATCTGACCCCAGGACATAAAAACCTTCTCATCTCAAATTCTGCAGAGGCTTGTTAATTTTGTACCGGTGCCCCTAATTTTGTCTTCACAGTTCAAACATAAGATTTTTCTCCCATCTAATGTATTCATCTATTTAACATTTAAAATCTACAAAAAAATAGAAGTCACTGGAGAAAATTAGCTTTACCTTTCCACTTATTTATGTCTTATGATATAGGGGCATGAGGTCATGAAGCATGCAATGAAATTTAATCAGGATCAAAGTAAATATCAGAATTTATTCCATGATTCCACCTTCTGCTGCCTGTCATAGTTTCAGTGGAGTTGTGGCCCAGCTTTGTTTTGATTGTTTTGTAGTTGATAAAATGTTCTTGGAAATCTTATTTGGTCTTGTCAAAAAGGAAGAAGCCTTTCTGCTTAACATACAATATTGAAAGAAATTGTGTGAGAGTAAAACAATGAAGTAATAATAGCATACATTTTAGAAAGGTAATTAGTCATAATCCACAGGAGATCATAGATAAGTGGTTATATAGCTTGAGGGGCACTGCTCCACATCAAGCATGGGACTAGTCAACGAGGCAGACCTCCTTGAAATGCCAGCCAGTACAGGGATTAAATCCACACCATTGGCATCATTTTGAACCAGACTTCAGCCATCTAGCAAACTGAACTAAATGAACCCCACAAGAAAGGAATGAAAGGAGGAGAAACAGTCTAGGATATGGTATACAGAGCAACTAATAACTTTCAAACTGATACCGAAACGAATCAAGGCATTGACACTAACCATGCACAACAGGCAGGAGAACGGCAGTAGGCTAAAAATTAAAGAGCGTAAAGTCTAACTCTGATCTGCCATGTATACACTTATTACAATTTTTCCACAATTGGTAGCTTTTGAATTTTGTATTTGTTCCATTTTAGAGAGGCAGCTTACTTCAATATAAAATTTAAATCCTGATTCCATTAGTTGGGGGCCTTTGTCAAATTTTAATGGCTGCCAGGTGAGTTCCCAATGCTCAGGAAATCTGGCAGCAAAAATATAAAGTGGGAAAGTGTGGATCAGAAGGAGCAGGAGTTCCCCACACAACTTCTGAAACAAACTTTCTCCAAATCGAGCCCTCTCCTCACTGTCACTGATCTTCACTCCCTAATCTTTGGCTCTCAATTGCAATATATTGACTATATGCCCTTGCAATCTCCCCATCCCTGCCACAGCAAAGACCCAATCTTTTCTATTACTATTTTCTATTAATATCAATCTATTACTGAAAGAAAGAGACATGTCAAAGCTTTATGTTTTGCACTCATTGGAATACTCTGAAAAATAAAACAATTTATACTGTATGAGGAGAGAATGATGATGCAGGCATGTTCAATCTGTGGCCCAAGGGCTAGATGCAGCTCTTAAAGTCCATCTATGTGGCCCCTGTAGCTAATGTTCAAAATGGTAGTCAAACGGGTAAGTTTGACTGGAAGATTCAGTGTGGAGCTGCTCTTCTGATCACAGATTTCTCTCTGTTGTTTCCTGCTGATAAGCTCACTAGTCAACCTATCAGCAGGAAGTATGGGAGATGAACAATCTGTGTTGGAGGAGCAGCAAACACCAGTGGTGGTGAGTTTGGAGCCTGGGGACCAAAGGCTGCAAAGCTCAGGAGTGGGGCTTGGTGTGTCAGCGCCAGCAAGCAAGGTCCAGGCAACAGATTTGCTGGCGAATGGAGGTATCAAGGAGCAGTGATGCCAGCAGCATACATTCTGAAGACAACAGGTCTTAGACACACTGGCAGTAAAACCAAGGCTGGTTAGCATCACAGTGAGGAGTGGCTGGATACTGTGTGAGACAGAGATTGTGATGGGGGAGGGAGAGAATGTGTGTGAGGAGGGGCAACTGAGTGTGAGGAAGCAGTAGAGAATGTAAGGGGGAGGAGAGTGTGTGTGGGATTGAAACTGTGTGAAGTATGTGAGAGTGTGTGGATGGGGCATAGGGAATGTGGAGGGGCAAAGAGACTGTGGAGGGACAGATGGAGTGTGGAGGGTAGGAGGAAAGAGGGGGAAAAGGTGTGTGTGCAAGGGGAGTGCTTGTGCAGGGTCAGAATGTGTCCACAGGTCTGGGTTACTCCCAGTTTCAGGGTTCTCATTCACCTTCACCCACACACCAAGCATTCTCACCCATTCTCAGAAATGAGTGCAGGTGAATGTGCATCCTGATACTGGGAGTGAGTCATGCCACACCACATCACTCTAATGCTCATCTTTATTTATCACTCATGTTTTTTGCTCAGCAAGTTGTTTCTTTCCATACACTGATTTTTGTTAATGAAATTCACATTTAATATTGTGCTCAATTGTGTCTTTCTGAAATTTGGTCATCGGCACTTGGGTGAGAAAAATTTTGAAATGTGGCTTCCCCCACGCAAAAAGGTTGGACAGGTTTGTGCTGATTGATTGACAAATGGACTCTGATTACTAGAGATGTTGCCATGGGCAATGAATCACAGAATTGTTACAGCACAAAAGGAGGCCATTTAGCCCATTGTGTCTGCTGTGGCTCTCCAAACGAGCATCAGTCATGTCTCCTGTCTCTTCCCTATACCCGTGCACGTTACTTGAATACAAACAATCAGCAACTAGCCTCTTGAGTACATCGATTGAACCTGCCTCCACCACACTTCCAGGCAGTGCATTCCATACTCTAACCACCCGATGAATGAAAACGTTTTCCTCACGTCACATTTGCTTCTTTTGCAAATCACTTCAAATATGTGCCCTCTTGTTCTTGACCCTTTTAGCAGTGGGAACAATTTCTCTGTACATATCCTGTTATATCCCCATCGTGATTTTGAACTTTTCTATCAAATCTCATCTTTGATTTCTTCTCTCCAAGAATAGTCCCAGCTTCTCCAATCTAACCTCATAAATGAAATTTCTTATCCTTGGAACCATTCTTGTAAACCTCTTCCACGCTCTCTCCAATGCATTCCTATGGTGTGGCGCCTAGAACACTACATAATATTCCAGCTGAGGTCTAACTAGTGCCTTCTTTAAGTTCAGCATGACTGGTTCCATGTGTAAATATCGTTTTAGGTTCCAGTTTGATCTTATGCTTCCTCTTGCCAGTCTTTTACATGTCTGGAGGTGCCTTTTGAGATTCCCCTGCAGCATTTTCTCATAAATCTTTCTTCACTTCTCTAATGTGCTTTTTCACTTCCCATCAGAACTTTCCTTAATCCTCTTGTGCATTTTCTACCTAAAGTTAAAAGTTTATTTATTTGTCACAAGTAAGGCTTACATTAACATTGCAATGAAGTTACTATGAAAATCCACTAGTCGTCACACTCTGGGTACGCTGAGGGAGAATTGAGCACGGCCAATGCACCTAACCAGCATATCTTTTGGATTGTGGGAGGAAACTGAAACACTTAGAGGAAACCCACACAGACATGGGGAGAATGTGTAGACTCCTCACAGACAGTGACCTAAGCAGGGAATTGAACTCGGTCCCTGTGAGACAATGGTGTGAACCACTGCGCCACTGTCCCTGACCCCTGACATAAGCACACATTTTGTTCCTGATCATAATTTCTATCTTTTTCTTTATCCAGAGCACTCTGGAGTTGTTTGCCCTACATTTTCCTTGTAAGGGAATATACTTTCACTGTGTCCCGACCATTTCAAGTTGGCTCTCCCCCAGTTAATTATTTTCTACTCTGGATTGCCTATTTTCCTTTGCTATCATCGTACAACAGTTGATGGTGACTGACAGCTAACTGCTAAGCATTATTTGAAATTTAAACCAGACAGCTTGACTCAGATTCGTCAAGGCATTGTCCTGAGAAAAGTCAGTGAATGGTTGGCACTTATTTTGTTTGGCTTAAACAGGCACAATGTGTGTACGTGTTCTTTCTTCTCGCAAAGAACATGATTCTATAGGGCCCTCTACTAATTAGGGCCCATTTGCCAACCAATCAGTAATCTATTCTCATGCAGTTTAACTTGTTATTTTTTTTCTGCATATTAGTATTCCAACAATGTCCTGATGAGTGCCAGACAGAAAGTTTTGACATGTCTCTTTTTTGTCAGCAATATCATCCTAAAAGTAATCCTGGAACTCCCTACCTAACAGCATTGTGCATATAGATGTACCACATAGACATTGTTGCTTTATTAAAGCAGCTTACCACCACCTTCTCAAAGGCAAATAGGGATGGGCAATAAATGCTGGCCTTGCCAGTGATGCTCACGTGCCATCGACTAACTAAAACAAAAAAGCTTCAAATTTGATTGAGTTTTTTTGAAGGAGTAACCAAGAAGGTAGATGCAGGCTGTGCAGTTCATGTTGTCTACATGGACTTTAGCAAGGTCTTTCACAAGGCACCATATGGTAGATTGTTGCATAAGGTTAAATCTCACAGGATCCAGGGTGCAGTAGCGAAATGGATATAAAATTGGCTTGATGATAGAACAGTAAGAAGTCTCACAACATCAGGTTAAAGTCCAAAAGGTTCATCTGGTATCACAAGCTTTCGGAGTGTCACAGGTGAGTGATGACAAAAGCCAGAGGGTGGTTGTAGAGAGTTGTTTTTCAAACTGGAGGCCTGTGATCAACAGTGCGCCTCAGGGATCGGTGCTGAGTCCATTGTTATTTATCATTTAAATCAATGATTTGGATGAGAATTTAGTAGGCATGGTTAGTAAGTTTGCAGATGACACCAAGATTGGTGGCAAAGTGGACAATGAAGAAGATTATCTAGGATTGAACAGGATCTTGATCAATTGGGGCAAGTAGGTTGATGAATGGCAGGGTGGAGTTTAATTTAGATAAATGCGAGGTGATGCATTTTGGTAGATCGAATCAGGGCAGGACTTACTCAGTTAATGGTAGAGTTATAGAACAAAGAGATCTGAGGTACAGGTTCATAGCTCCTTGAAAGTGGAGTCACGGATGGACAGGGTGGTGAAGCAGGCATTCAGCATGCTTGGTTTCTTTGGTCAGAACATTGAATACAGGAGTTGGGACGTCCTGTTGAAGTTGTACAAGACATTGGTAAGGTTACACTTGGAATACTGTGTATGCTTCTGGTCTCTCTATTATAGAAAGAATATTATTAAACTAGAAAGAGTGCAGAAAAGATTTACTGGGATGTTACTGGGACTTGATGGATTGAGTTATAAGGAGAGGTTGGATAGACTGGGACTTTTTTCTTTGGAGCACAGGAGGCTTAGGGGTGATCTTATAGAGATCTATAAGGAGGGGCACAGATCAGCTAGATAGTCAATATCTTTTCCCAAAGGTAGGAGAGTCTAAAGCTAGAGGACATAGGTTTTAAAGTGAGCGGGGGAGATACAAAAGTGTTCAGAGGGGCAATTTTTTCACATAGCGGGTGGTACGTGTCTGGAACAAGCTGCCAGAGGTAGTAATAGAAGCAGGTACAATTCTGTCTTTTAAAAAGCATTTAGACAGTTACATTGGTAAGATAGTTATAGATACGGGCCAAATGTGGGCAATTCGGACTAGCTTAAGTGTTAAAAAAAGAGGAGGCATGGATAGGTTTAGTTGAAGGGCCTGTTTCCATGCCATAAATCTCTATGGCTTCAATCCTCTTATGAACCATCATTGTGCCTCCCACCTCCATGCAAACACATACTGCAACACTGGAGGCAGTAGGACAGATGACAGCAAACTGAATACTCACCTCACGATCAGCACACATTTCTATCTCTCAGGGCTTTCAGAAAAGACCAGGTCTTATGAGGAAAGGCTGAGGGACTTGATGTTACTTTCGTTAGAGAGAAGGTTAAGAGGTGACCTAATTGAGGCATACAAGACAGTTACAGGGTTAGATAGGGTGGACAGTGAGAGCCTTTTACCTCGGATGGTGATGGCTAACACAAGGGGACATAGCTTTAAATTAAGGGGTGGTAATTATAGGATGGATGTCAGAAGTAGGTTTTTTTATTCAAAGGGTAGTAAGGTCGTGGAATGCCCTGCCTGCAACAGTTGTGGACTCACCAACTTTAAGGGCATTCAAATGGTCAGTGAACAGGCATATGGATAACATTGGAATAATTTAGGTTAGAGGGTTATTAGGTTGGTTCCACTGGTCGGCGCAATATCGAGGGCCGAAGGGCCTGTACTGCGCTGTAATGTTCTATGTTCTAACTGTCTTATATTAAGCTGATCTTTCTCTGTGTCCTAACTATAACTAACACTACATTCTGCACTTTCCTTCTCTCCTACGTGCTCTATGAACAGTAGGTTTTGTCTTGATTTGATTTATTGTCATGTATTTACAGTGAAACATTTTTTTTTGCGCACTATACAGACAAAAGCATACTGTTCATAGAGAAGGATACGAAAGAGTGCAGAATATAGTGTTAGTGTCATAGTTAGGTGATTGTAGCTATGCAAGGTGGTCTATTCAGAAGTCTGGAAGCAGCAGGGAAGAAGCTGTTCTTCTGTCAGTTGGTACATGACCTCAGATTTTGTATTTTTTTCCCAGAGGAAGAAAGTGGAAGAGAGAAAATGTCTGGGGTGCGCTGATTATGCTGGCTGCTTTGCCGAGGCAGCGGGAAGTGTAGACACAGTCAATGGATAGGAGGCTGGTTTGTATGATGAATTGGGCTTCATCATGATCTTTTGTAGTTGCTTGTGGTCTTGGGCAGAGCAGGAGCCATCTAGTGAGCAAGAAACAATAACTTTCACTGTATACCGATACATATGATAATAATAAATCAACCATTAAGCTGATCTTTCTCTACATCCTAGTTATTACTGTAACACTATATTCTGCACCCTCTCCTTTCTTTTTCCATTATGTACCCCATGAACAGTACGTTTTGCCTATATAGCATGCAAGAAACAATACTTTTCACAGTATACTAAAACATGTAATAAGAAATCAAGTCAAATATTAAGCTGATCTTCCTTGCACCTTATTTATGACTGTAACACTACATTCTGCATCCTCTTTCCTTCTCCTCTATGTACTCTAAGAATGGTATGTTTTGTCTGTATAGTGTGCAAGAAACAATACTTTTCACTGTATGCTAGTATATGTGACAATAAATCAAACATTAAGCTGACCCTTCTCTACACCTAAACTGCAATATTATATTCTGCACCCTCTCCTTTCGCTCACTACAATGTTTTATCTGTATAGAGCAAGAAACAATATTTTTCACTGTATACCAATACGTGACAATAATAAATCACATCAAATATTACGCTAATCTTTCTCTACACTCTAGCTATGACTATAACCTCTACATTCTGCACCCTCTCCTTTCTTTCTCCTTGATGTATTCTATGAATGGTATGCTTTGTATGATCTGCAAGAAACAATACTTTTCACTGTATCACCATAGATTTGACAATAATAAATCAAATCCACTTGTGCGGCATGTGGTTAGCACTGCTATCTCAGCACCAGGGACCCAGGTTCAATTCTGGCTTTGGGTCTCTGTGCGAAGTCGGCTCATTCTCCCCATGTCTGCATGGGTTTCTTTCTGGTGCTCTGGGTCCCTCCCACACTCCAAAGATAGAACAAAGAACAACACAGCATGGAAAACAGGCCCTTCGGCTCACCGAGTCTATGCCGCTATTTTGACGTTCCCACTTCTACCCATGACCCTTGTCTATGTTTATGGAAATCTGCATTGGAACCAAACTGGGGAGACAATTTAAGGACAATTTGTTTTGCCAATCAGCGTAAAAGCATATCTTTGGGGTGTGGGAGGAAACCAGAGCACCCCGAAAAAACCCATGCAAGCATGGGGAGAATGCACAAACTCCCACAGATACCGGCCAAATCCCTGTATTTGCACAGCAACAGTGATAGTCACTGAGCTATCGTGTTGCCCATCAACTCGTCCAGTTTAAGCGTATAATAATGACGTGACGCACTAGGCTACTCTCGAAAAATCCAAGAGCAGCCCTCTCACGACCCATCGTGTGTACTTGGGGTTACAGGCACAGGACCTGTGAGACTCACCTGATGAAGCAGCAGCAGTCCAAAAGCTTGTGATTCCAAATAAGCCTGTTGGTCTTTAACCTGGCGTTGTGAGACTTCTTACTGTGCTCACCCCAGTCCAATGCCAGCATCTCCATATCAAAGATGTGTCTGTTGGGGGGATGGGACAAGTTAAATTACAGCTCAGTATCAAAAGATGCGTAGGTTAGATGGACCAGACCTGCTAAATTACCCTTTAATGTCCTGGGATGTGTAGGTCAGGGGAATTAACCATGGGAAACGCATGGGGCTCTGGGTATAGGGCCTGGCTAAGATACTCAATCATGATGTGGAGATGCCGGCATTGGAGTGGGGTACACACAGTAACAGCAAAAGCCGCTTTTGCTATCAAATAAACCTGCTGGACTTTAACCTGGTGTGGTGAGACTTCTTACTAAGGTAGTCAGTCAGAGAGTTGATATCGGTTTAACAGGCCAAGTGGCCTCCTCCTGTAAGGATTCTGTGTCTCTACAATTTTTTGACTCCAGTGTTGCAACTCATTGTTATCCTGGAAGGAGATCGCCTACTTCCGGGTCCGGAAGGGGGCGGGGTCTCCCATTTCCGGGAGGGCGGAGCTAACCATTTCCTGTTCCGGGAGGGCGGGGCCTCCCTGCCGCAGGTTCACTTTGGCTGTAACGCTCTGTCGCTCGTTCAGTCCGCCAGGTAGCGGGCGGCGGTGGCATGGGGAGGGATGTACGGCTTGACACACACTTTCATACAAAGCCCTGACAACATCTTTCTGACCTCGGAGGAGACGCAAGAGAGGTGCCGATAGAAAACGCCAGGCCCTTGGCTCTCCGTGATGCTGCCGGCGAGGTGGCACTGAGCGAGGGTTGGCAGCAAGGAGGAAGAGGACAAGCCGCCGTCATCCCCCGCTCTTTCTCTCCCCCCTCCCCCCAAAACTGAAAAGGCGGAAGGAGGGGGGGAAGGCAGCAAGGATGAAGAAGTTTTTTGACACCCGGAGGGAAGGTGCGGCGGCGGCGGGAGGGGCAACCGGTGGACAGTCCGGCGGCTGCTGGTCCTCCTTCCAGGGCAAAGCGTACACCGTGGGTCGCTTCCAGGTGACGGTGGAGGAGCTGATAGCAGAAGGTGAGGCGGGGTGGACCGGTGGCGCGGGGGGGGGGGGGGGGGCGATTTAAAACCGACCCCAACGTTCCAGACACTCCGCGTTGTAGAGCACGGGGGGTGGGTTAAAACCGACCCCAACGTTCCAAACCTGGCAGAGCCCCGCGCAAGCATGGGGGGTGGGCGATTCAAAACCGACCCCAACGTTCTAGATCCTCCGCGTTGCTGAGCACGAGGGTAGTTTAAAACCGACCCCAACGTTCCAATCCGCCCTCCGCTCTCCCCCAGTGTCAACGCGGATCCGTTAAACTGTCACCCTCCTCCTCTCAGTTTAAAGAGGAGGGGAGCTGGATGGGCTAGGAGATAGACATAAAGATTTCCCCATCCACCCAGCAATAACGTTTCTCACCTTTTTCATCCTCCATATAAAGAGTTTCACAAAATTTATTTTCTGATCACATTCCATTAAATTATTTCAGAATCCCAACAGTGCCATTCGGCCCATCTAGTCTGCACTGACTCTCCCTTAGTGTGTCACCCAGGCCTTCTTTCCAAATATCCCTCATGGCTAATCAACCTAACCTATACGCCTTTAGGGGGACAATTTAGTATAGCCTATTTCCTCCTCCACCGTGCATCTTTGGAGTGTGGGACGGTGACACAGTGGGTTAATACTGCTCCCTCACAGTGCCAGGGACCTGGGTTCAATTTCCGGCTTGGGGTCCGTGTGGAGTTTGCATATTGTCTGTGTGGGTTTCCTCCAGAATCTCTGGTTTCCTCCCACAGTCTGAAAGGCACGCTGGTTAAGATGCATTGGCCATGCTAAATTCTCCCTCAGTGTACCCAAACAGGTGCCAGAGTGTGGGCAACTACGGGAACTTCGCAGTAACTTCATTGCAGTATTAATGTAAGTCTACTTGTGACACTAATAAATAAGCTTTAACTGCAGCACTCAAAGGCAACCCTCACAGTCAATTACCTAAGGCTGCAATCACACCCAGGTCCCTGGTGCTATGAGGCAACATTGCTGACCACAGTGCCAGTATGTTGCTTGTATTGGGATACAGTAAAAAGTATTTTTTTGTGCTATACAGGCAAAACATACTGTTCATAGCATGCGTAAGGGTGAAGGAAAGGAGTGTGTGCAGAATGTAGGGTTGCAGTTATAGATAAGTGAAGAAAGAAAGATGTTTTCACTTTGGGTTCAGGAATTTCTTTTGAATGCAAAGCACCTCTAGTAAACTCATCCTTTTAAAAAAAATAAAAACAGCACCATATAACTGGCAGAAGCTCCTTCCCTTCCCCAGAGTTTGAGGTGACCTGATCTGACAATGGAGGTCTTTTGAATTTGGAAAGGGCATTGGAGGTATGAGGGAGGAGATGTTTCTTTCCACTTGTGGGGGTACAGTTTGCAGTGGTGAGTGGGCGGGTGGTATTTGCTCAAAACAAAAGAATTTAAATATCAAGTTGCAAAGCAGTAAATCCAATTTCAGCAGAAACTTCCTTTTATCCGGTCTGTGCGAAACTTGCTGACTGCATGTCACAATTGAGGGGAGGTAAATAAATATTTGAGGGAGGAAAGAATAAAAGGACATGTTGACAAGGGCAAGATAAATATAGGGAAGGCTTTTACTTCAAATTGTCTGTTTCTGCGCTGAAGATGTGGTACTGCTGTGTGAAACATGGTGGCTGTATTTTTTAAAAATTACATGGTATCCAGAAATTTCATCCTTCCTTACTGAGATCTCACTTTTCGCATTTGACAGTATGTGAAGGAAATGGGCAACACCTCTGTTTTTCTTTTTAGAAAAAGTAGATATTTGTGCTCTCCACACCTACTCCACTGTATTCAGGTTTGGTAACATTCAAAAACTCTTAATTTGTAAGTTCAGTGAGAACAACTACCCAAGTAGGAATATTTAAAGCAGTGCTAGCAGTCTGAAATTTTAAAGTAGGAAGTGTACAGTTGCTCAATTGGTAAGTGGTCAAAGCTTTTCAACTTTAACTCTTTAGTACTACTGGTTTTCAAGTAGTTGAGTGCTATTCCTTTTTAAAGTAAGTGATGCTAGCAAGCATATGATTGCAACATTTAACGTGAACCAGAAGTTGAGCAAACTTTCGTTTTGTTCAACACCCATTTTGATTTCCGATTATCCAATTTTGTTTAGATTGTTTGCTTTAGATATTGTATTGTTTTTCCTTTTAACGTAAATAGGCTGTGTCAGAATGTAAAGTTTGTGAGCAGCCTTTTTGTTCCTGTAACAACAAATTTGTGAAATTGCATGTTTTTTGTACTTTGACACTATTTTTATAAATTCCAGTAAGCAAACTTTGAATCATAAATGAAATCAACCCATCTTTTCTCATCCATCCATTCCAAGATTTTTGGCATGTTTAGTCATTCTAGTTTAGTCCTTATCCAGACAAATGTGATCCTAACTTGGATTTTATTATTACAATATGATAATTGCAATGCCCACAGATAAGAAGTATGTATGTAATTTCACAAGTTTGGAATAATGTGGATTTTTAAGTAAAATAACAATGGTCATAACAAAGATTAGTGGGTAGTACCTATTATCTGCCAATGAATGTTCTGGGAAATTTAATAAGCTTAGTCTCCTGTTCCAGCATGAAACCTATTTAAAGATACTGTACAACAAGATTTAAATTTTTGTTTTTTTTCAATTTACCTTCTGGTGCTGCATTCCTACCTTTGGAGCAATTTAGTTCCACCTTGAGATGTGGTTTATCTGATTTTTATTAAGAACCGCAATATGAACAGTTATTATCTTTCTTGCCAATATGTGGGTTGTGTGTTCAGCTATCATATGCAGGTCAATAGTGGTCCTTTTTACCCTTTTGATATGCTAGCTAGGAATTTAATGGTGGAAAATGTCAGCGGGTTTGATAGCATCTGTCAGACCTGCTGTGATTTTTCCAGTCTTTATTGTTTTAGATTCCAACATCCATAGTATTTTATTTTTATTATGGGAATATAATTATTTTGAATTCAGGCAATAATTTGCACCTGGAGCATTAATGTTTTGATTCAGCAGTTACTGTTAGGCAGTGGGCTGGATCACAAAATTAGCAATAGATTACTGATGTCATAAAATCACTAAATAGAAGATTGGTTACTTTTGGGAAAGGGCGTTGAATTGCTGGGGCAGTGGAGCAAAGAAGAACAAAACAGCACGGGAAACAGGCCCTTTGGCCAACGAGCCCGTGCCGCTACTCCGATGTCCCCACCTCTACCTGTGATCCCTGTCTATGTTTATAGATCTATGGATTAAAAACCAAATTTGAGACAATTTAGAGAGGATGTGCAAACTCCCACAGACACAGGCCCAAATCCATGTATCTGCACAGCACAACGATAGTCACTGAGCTGTCATGTTGCCTGTCAAATGGTCCAGGTCAAGCGTACACTAACGACGTGAAGCACTAGGATACTCTCAAAACAAAAATCCAAGAGCAGCCCTCTCATGACCCATCGCGTGTATGCCCCTCGTTAAACAACGAGGTGGACCAAAGCACCTCTAGGATAAAAACAAGTACATCAATATCATCATCTATTTACACACTACCCAGGGATTCCCAAGGCTCATGATCCCTATTTTAAATCAGTTTTCTATACCCCTCCATTCCCATTCTGTTCATGTGCCCATCTAAGTATTTCTTAAATAACTCCAGAGTGCCTGCTTCCACCACTTTAGTTGGCAGCGCATTCCATACCCCCACCACCCTCTGTGTGAAAAAACTCCCTCTAGCATCCAAATTATACCTTACCCACCTCACCCTAAGCTCGTGACCCCTCGTGCTATTTGAGTCCATCCTGGGAAAAAGCTTAACCCCATTTACTCTATCTATACCCCTCATAATCTTGTAATCTATTAGATCTCCTCTAAATCTATGTCTTTCTAAGGAAAACAGTCCCAATTTGCCTAACCTCTCATAACTCAGACCTTCCATACCAGGCAGCATTCTGGTAAACCTCCTCTGCACTCTCTCCAGAGACTCCACGTCCTTCCGGTAGTAAGGTGACCAGAACTAGATGCAGTATTCCAAATGAGGTCTAACCAATGTTTTATACAACTGCAACATTAAAGGCCAGCTCTTGTACTCTATATACCCCTTCCTATAAAGGCTAGCATACTATATGCTTTCTTCACAACCTTCTCCATTTGCTCTGTCACCTTCAGAGACTTGTTCACCTGCACCCCCAGGTCCCTCTGCGTTTCTATACTCTTAATAGGTCGACCCTTTATCATATACCTCCCCCCTACATTCTTTCTCCCGAAATGCATCACCTCACATTTATCAGTGTTGTGTTTCTGGTGTTGGATTGAGGTAGTGTGCCATTTTGTCCTTCAAATGTTTATGACAAAACTGTGTTTTAATTTGCTCCTATACAGGTACTTTTGCACTAAATGTGTGCAAAGGTAAATGACGCAATGCTATTGCTAATGACTTCAATATAGCAAAGTATTTTTACTCTTCAATGCAAGGATATTTGAGTACAGAAGTAAAGATGACTTCCTGCAATTGTATAGAGTGTTGTTGAGAATGCATTTGAAGTATTGTACACAGTTTTGGTCTCCTTATCGAGAGAAGGATATACTTTCCAAAGTAGGAGTACAACAGAGGTTTACCAGATTGATCCCTGGGATTTTTTTGAGGAGAGATTGAGGAAACTCAGTCTCCATATCTGCGTACGTTTCCCCTGGGTGCTCTGGTTTCTTCCTAGGTGTGCAGGCTAAGTTGACTGGCTAAATTGTCCCTCAGTGTCCTGGGATGTGTAGGTTAGAGGGAATAGTAGGATAAATGTGTGTGGATTGCGGGGTGGATTGTTGTCGGTGCAGACTTGCTGGACTGAATGGCGTCCTTCTGCACAGTAGGGTTTCAATGATTCTATGAAACTGGGCCTTTATTCTTTTTCAAAGAATAAGAGATGATCTCACTGAAACTTACAACATTTCTACAGAGCTTGACAGGAGATGGAGTCAGGATGTTTCCTCTGACTGAGTCTAGAAAAAGGTGACACACCATGGCATTTTACTGCCCCACCTGGGAATTGGAATGGGCAAAGGGTGGGACATGAAAAGAATTTTGTGGTTTTGGGATGAGCAAGAGTGGTGATCCTTTAGAATTCTCTCCCTGGGGCTGTGGAAGTTCAATCATTGAGCATTTCAAGATCGAAATATTTAAATTTCTGCAGTCTAATAACGTGATAATTTGGGAAAGAGGCATTAAGGTAGATAATCCATGATCTAATTGAATGGTGGAGAAGTTCAAAGAGTTGAATGGCATATCCATTTTCCAATAATGCTTTCAAATTGACCAAATTAAATATGTTGCAAACTCTATACATAAAACTATATATAGACAAAGATGCCATATGATTTAATTGATTTGTTGTCGGTGGCACCTTTGTCATCTTGTTCTTTAGTGTTGTACAAATATTATGGCATAACTTTGAAGGTTTTTGTTCATTTTAAGAGATGTTTAAAATATTTTAGATTTTTTTCTCCTCCTTAAAACTGAAATTGAAAATTATGTTGAACTTTGAGACTGAGAGTCTGGAGGTGTTGTATCACATTATGCCACAAACTTGTTGGATTAGTGTTTTACCATTCACAGAACCTTAAACTTCACCCTTGGTTACTATAGTAATTTTTCAGATGAAAATGTGCTATTTATTATTTAGGAACCTAAATTAAAAATGTATAATATGATATAACAGAACTGATTTGGAAGTTTTAAATATGTTCTTGAATTCAGCTCATTAAACAATAAAACTTACATATAATGCTCATGGAGCAAATAAGTTCTGGAAATTCACAAGTCAGACAGCATCTTTTGAAAGAAAAGACAAGTTATGTTTCATTGTCTTAGATTTTTTGCATTTGCAGATTTGTGGCTTTATTTTAAATGTTTAGCATATTTAGTTTTCCAAAAGTATCAACCACCTCGGATAGGGGAATACTTTGTGTGATGTCATTTTGCTTTCACGAAGGAGGCATGAACAGTCTTGAAATGAATAATGGCTTAAATCATATGGGTTGTGCTTGAGGGAGGAATATTAACCTGAGAAACTGAGAGTGCTACAGGAACCTCAGTGTCCAGTAGATCAGGCAGATTTGGACCCATAGTTTTGTTTCCTCCAAAGGAAATCTCTTCAACACTGCAATTAAAATGTAGATGGTCAACACCAGGGATGTCCAAACAGTGGCTTGTTAGCCTGATACAGCACCCAGCATCTGGCAGCCTAACCATTAACCTTGACTAATAATCCTCCTCTGTGGTTATATTTCTTATTTGTTGATTTTTCTCCCTCTTGAATTTAGTGCATGTGGGAAATTATTGTTCTAAGTGCTTATGTATCACACTTTCCACTAAAATGTGAAGAATAAAAATAAATATAGCATTAATAACTTTGTGGCCTCAAGCTTTCCATGGTATGCAGCAATGTGACCAATGAAAACAATAATTTGGATTTGCCTGGCCTACATGGTGTTCAAAATCCTGGAATAGAAGCAGTAATCCTGAATGAACTCAGAAAAATCAACTTGTTGCATCACACTTCTTACATAACATTTCCCAAAGTTAATTATAATTAGAGAACAAAAGGGCTATGCTTTTGCCATACAAAGTCCTACTTAGACCACTCCTGGTGTGTTGCCAGCAGTTCACACATTGCAGTTTAAACTTTAATGACACATGGACTCCCATAAGATGAGACTTGAAGTTCCTCTTTCTTGGAGTTACATGGCTGAGAAGTGATTTGATTGAAGTATTCAAGATATTAAAGGGAGCACTTGTGGCTGAGCAGGGGCATAGTCTAAAAATTAAAACCAGACCTTCTAGGAGTGACATTAGGAAACACTACCAAATGCTCAAGGTAGTAGATGTTTTCTGCAAATGGCTAGATCACCAATTTTAAAACTGAGATTGATAGATTTTTGTGTGCCAGAAGTATTAAGGGATATGGGGCAAAGGTGGGTATGTGGAGATTTGCTCTGATTTCATTGATGAAGGTTTAAGGGGTTAAGTAATCTACCCCTGTACTATTGCATAACTGGTACTGTGGAGAGGGGGAGGTGGGAGTTAGGTTGCAAAGTTCTGGATGAATTGCTGTTTTGTAGGTCCAAGATAGGAATGGCATATTTTGTTTTGGGTGTTGAAAGATTTGAACTTTATACACTAAAGTATTTAAGTACACAGTACATTTTCAAGAAACATACTGCTATGAAACATTTGCAAATTATTGCTGAAAACGGAGAGATATCTTCTGTCAGTTATGGTTTGAATTGCAGTGATGTGCTGACTAGATTATGAAGATTTAGATGGTTAAAAATCAAAGACATGTAGCTCAGTCCAGCATACGTTTTCACTTATGAAATGAATCAATTGAATTTTATGGTTGGAGTTGAGGGCAAGTAAATCAGAAATTGAGATTTAAATATATTGTGAAAGCTTTTAGAAGTTGCTTTATTATATAATTTGCAATCCACCATATCCATGACAATGGCATAATATTTGTCTGAAAAAAATTCAGTAGAAAATTGGTGTTTGAGTAACAGTGCAGTGCCACATGTTTAAAGGTGACATCATTCTGTTTCAAGATTGGGCCCAAGAGCATTGTCATAGTGCAGCATGCAGCTTGGAAATTGCATGCTTTTGATATGATGCTGCCTTTTTTGCTCAAAGGCGTAAGCCAATTCAGCACATCCAGTTATTGTTGAATCCCCACAACTGTAACCAGTGGCATTCTATGAATGTGAACAGGTTTCTAGTTGTGGAAACCAAAAAAAACTTGATTCACTAGCATCTGATCTACTGATGTTTTATTAGCTTCCCACCTCCAGAAACTATGTGCAAGTGTGGAACGTACCAGGTGTCAGGTCTCAACTTCTGTGGTTTCAGGATGCCTCAAATAGTCAGCTGATGGTGTCTGGCCTGTTCTCAAATTCATTGTGAAAGTGGAAATGCATCTTATTGCTCTTGATCAAAGCATTAGAGCACTAAAGAGTGCTGCATTTCAACAATACTGACACATTTGTGTTAGTATGTTTTCCATTTACGTCGTTTCTAAGCATACCTAATTAGTGGATTCTGTCAGTTTGTCTTTTAAATCAAACATTCAATAAAGTGCATCAGTGTTATTGGTAGGCTTTCTGAAATCCTCAAGTTGCAAAATTGAGTTTCTGTTTTTGCTGGTCATGTTCATCTTTTGAGAAGCTGCAACATTATGTACTAAGGAAACACCTGTACTTTGAAAATATACCAGACTAAAATGTAAGTTAGTAATAGGCTTGAGTAGTTCTTTTCGTCTTGTATTTAAAAATGAGGGCTGAAACAGATTTTTATTTCAACTTCTAGTCATTCACTGGACAATTTTGAAAGGGATGGGTTAGCCTCCAGTACAATTGCTGAATGTTATCAGGGCCCATTAGTTAGCTTGTGCAAACAAATTGTGATCTGCTTCCAAAACTTCTGGTGACTGGAGTGAATCCTGCATAAATTAACACTTAGAAACGTCATAGAAATATTGTTAACATATTCAGTTACATTCACAGCTCCAGCTACTGAAGCAGACTGTCTGCATACAGTAAGACCTGGACATCATTCAGGCTTGAGCAGCTAATTGGCAAGTAGACACTTGGTACCACGCCATGACCAATTCCAATAAGAAAGTCTAATCATCTGTCCTTGAGCTGCAATAGCATCCCCATTGAATTCTCAACTCAACATCCTGCTGTTGTCATTGGTCAGGAATGAACTGAACCAAGTAGGTCAGGTGTTGGGAATTCTGGTGTTCATAACCCACCATCTTGCTTCCCAAAGCCTAACTCAGGACGCAGTACTTTTTGTTTGCCAGATGAATACAGCATCAACAACACCTGAAACTTGAAACCAACCATGATCAGTGCCTTCTAAACTAGGAATTTCTACTACTTAGAAGAACAAGGGCAACATATGTAGTAGACATAGCACCACTTTCATGTTCTCCTTGTCATACATCATCCTGTCTTCCCAAATTCAGACTGGTTGCAAGACAAAAGGAGGCCTTTCAGCCCATAGTATCTCTTACTTGATGTTATTCTCCTGCTTTCTCCCCATAATCCGGCATGTTCTTTTTTAAAATGACAATCTAATTTGATTTTCAATGTTTTGAACCTGTTCCCACCATTCATTATAGTACTGCAATCCAGATCTTAACTTGGGAATACACTTGGAGCTATGTTGCATTGTTGAGGTTAAAATCCTGGAACTCCCTTCCTTACCCTCACTGTAGGCATACTTGCCCCAGACAGACGACAGTGATTCAAGAAGACAACTTACCCTCGGGGCAATTGGAAATGAGCAATAAATACTGGCCTTTCCAGTAATGCTTACATACCAAGAACAAAATATCTTCCCTCTGGCCAAGTGGTATTGCACTTTTAAATGGTTGTAGAGATCTCCTTAAGCAAATGTTTAGTGTCAGCTTGTTTATTCAATGTGAAAACTTAATGCTGATATAAAATATGCATCTTAACACTTCCCTTGTTGCTCCTAACCTAATTAGTTCAAGTAAATTGGTGCTTCAGTGAAATAAACTAGGTTCCAGGTGTCTGTTTTGTGATGCCTATTTCATCTTTCAACAAAAAAGTGTTCTGTTTATATAGTGGGTTATCACATCCTTGAAATATCATAAAGCATTTTGCAGGCTTTCACTTAAACAAGTGTAAGGATGTTTCCATGCTATAAACCTCAACAAACTCTGATAATCAGTTGTGGAATTGCATTCCATCAAAACAGTACCACTTTTAAGGAGAAGAGAAATTTTATGGGAGAAGGGGAAGAATATGTGGTATTTAAGGATCCAACAATTTGACCTCCTGAAGACTGAGGATCCAGAGGTTCCTGCTTCAATCCCAGGTATCAGCACAAAAAAAGCTATTGGTGCCTTTATTCGTTTGATTTTATAACTTAAATTGCCATACTAAAGTGCAATATTTTTGAGAAGTTATTTCAAAAGAGACAAAACTAAAGACCCAATTGGTTAATGACTATCCTCTCTTATTTTAGGGAAGAATAATGAAGTAACCTGACCAGCATTTCAATGTATCAATGTAAGAAAATAGGAAGTTTTATCCTTGGTTTCATGTATTTTGACAGCAATTGTAATGAAGGATAAAAAGGAGGCTGCTTCTTCATTTAAACTTTAGATGGTAGAATGGCATACCCTATGAAGTTATCTTTGGAATGGCACTATGGTTAAAATATACATTCAACAACTTCTTGTGTAATTTGATTGTTGTCGTAATTGTCTTAATATGCAGAACATCATTCAAGCATAATTAAGATTATTAATGTTTTACTTAAATTTTAAAAATATTTGACCTCAAAGGCAAAGTAGTTTTTAAAGCTCAAACTCCACTGTAAAGTTTGTAGTTTATTAATTTCACAAGTAGGCTTATATTAATACTGCAATGAAGTTACTGTGAAAATCCCCTAGTTGCCATGTTCTGGCACCTATTTTGGGTACACTGAGGGAGAATTTGGCATGGCCAGTGCACCTAACCAGCATGTCTTTCAGATCATGGGAGGCAACCAGAGCACCCTGGTGCTGTGAGGCAGCAGTGTTAACCATTGTGCTGTTTAGTTGCCGTCACATTTGTGAAGTTGTGCAATTAATGGTAATATGTTTATCACTAGTTCCTTTGCTGCAAAGGACACAAGAACATTTTTACAAATCACAACTCATACCTGCATTTCTTATTGGACATAATCATTTATGCCTATATCTTGTAAGCCACTCAATCTCATCATTCTGTAAATTTGGCTGATCATACATTCAGTTTTAATGAGATTTTTAAATGTACAAGATAAAAATACATATTAAACTTCTATATTAGAATGTGATTCTCAGGATATAAAATTTTGAGGGCATAAATGTAGTTTCCGAGAAGCTGTTTTTCCTGCCTGGAGTATCTTTGGATAAGGTAGGTGGCCATTTTGAACTGAGATGTGAGAACTTTGAAACTCGGATGATTGTGTAATGTTCCACCCTAGAGGGTTGTGGATGTTCAGTTATTGAGGATGTTCAAGGGTGAAATTGTTGGATTAAGTGGATCTGATAGGAAAATTGAGTTTGAATAGCTATAATCTTTTAAATGGTAGAGCAAACTCCAAGGACAATATTGGGTGCTTTTGCTCCTGTATCATGCATTTTCTTTCCTGAATGTCTGGATCCTTGGCCAAACAGGATTAAGCCACATTGTTTCTTGGAAAGTTCCGTTATTATTCTCTGCATGTATCGTGGACTTGAGTTCCTAGAATGTCAGTGTGGTTTACTCTGATAAGACAGTCTCCAGAATGAAACTTTCTTCACTCAGTACAACACTGGGCAGGGATTATAAAGCTATAACAGTTTGCAAACGGTCAGTTTTGGTGTCTTTTTCAGAATGGCATTTCTGACATGTTTAAAAATGCCCTGCTGCTTGGCTAATGTATGAATTTTCTTTGCCACCCATCCTGATCTATAAATTAGATCCAGACCAAAGGAAATTCTCTATGCATGTCACATGTTTAGTACTACTAAACAGGTAAATCTTCTCATTAGGTCTTATGCTTTGGGTTTTGAAAATCTGTATTCCGGATTATGCATTTGATGTTTTGTTGACCTGAGCTAAAATTGCACTAAACCTCTGAACAGTGTTGCAGATTCAGTATTACTGAAAGCATGGAGAAAGCTCTGTTGTACATATATTAGGTCTGTGTTTTGTGCATGAGTGTTTAGCAGAAAGAAACTTTTGACTGAAATGCAACAAAAAAAACTGTCCTTGTACATCACGTCAGTTATCAGTTAAGTTGTATATTTTCAGTCTCGTAAATGGGTACTCTTATAAGTGGTTGATGCAGGGTTTGAAAAGGCTGCTGACCCCTGATCTGTCGTCATAACTGACCATTCACCTCATTGTTTTTCCTGGAATACTGCTGGCATAAGAATATGTATTGTTACTTCTTAATGGCTTCATTTCAAGCACAACTGTATCAGGCATGTGCCACATTGTGTCACAATGTCTCAATGGTAATGTCAAATATTAGTCCAGTTCTACTACAAACTCTGCATCAGTCATGCCTTAAGGCATGTTCCTCCTTGCTTAATTTGTGTGGAGAGTAATTCCATTAAGTGCAGCACTGGATTTTCCAAAGACACGCATTTCCTACCTAAACTTGACCTCCCTGGCTAAAACTGAAGAGCTAATTCTATGGAATGAAAGTTGCCATTTTAGAGCCTTGCAATTTCCAGGCAACGGGAAATTATGATAAGCATACCTACAAATGAATGTACTGTTTCAGCATTCCCTGCATCAATCTGTTATTTCTCAGTTCCTTGTTTACCCTTCCAGGTTATGTTGTTGCACTTCAGAATCACTTATTCCTATCTGCACATAAATGTTTAGGCAGGATTGTGACTTAGAGGCATTCAGTCATAATAATCAATGTACTTTTGCTGTATTAGCAAGTTACCTGTCCAGCATAAAGTTGTGGGTAAGTGGAGCTTTCTCTAATTCAGCGTAGCGCTGGGATTTTATTGATTCTTAAAGGGAAGTGTTTAGCTAAATTTACCAATTCCTTGCATGATTTTTGTGGGGAATGGAGAATTGCAGTTACAAGTTATCAATTGTATAACCTGGAATTAGTATGAAGGTTTTTTCCTATTTTTGGGCTTGGATCCAAAGTCTTAGTACCCATGCTTCTGGTTTCAACTTCCTCTTTTGTTGCTTCAGAAGATAAATCACTTAACTGTTCTTTGAATCCCACATCTTATCCATTACTAAACTGGATATTTCTGTATCTACTGCCACTGAAACCCTTATCCACACTTGTGTTAACTCAGTGCTCAGGACGTGAATGTCTTCCATGTTGACTTCCTGGTGGTTCTCTTGCAACGAGCTCCAACTTTTCTAAAACTCTTGCCAACCGATCTCTCTGCACTAAGTCATGCCTGATCAACATCACTGATCCCTATTTGGCTTCCCATCTCTTATTATTGCACTCAAAAATTTCTCCTCTGTTTACAAGCCTTTGTGTATTCTCACCATACCATATGATGAAATGAAGTATCAAGGCATGCACTATTTGAACATTGAAAGGCATGCAGGCAGTTTAATAAATAGTGACTTAAGTAGATGTGAGGAAATGTTATACCCACGGTGCTTTTGACAACCTGCAATTTTAACTATAACAGTACCCTTTGTGCAATATGTACTTTATGAATGACGTAATTCTTCACACTTGGTTCTCGTTTTACATTCTCTCCCCTTTCAAACTGTGTATATTCTTTGTAATGGGATGTAAGTTGAAGACTTCCTCCATATCATAAATTATAGTACTCTGAAGCAACCCATACTTAACCTGCTTCCAGTTCTTTCTTTAAATATGGATACGCTCATTTAAAATATCATTTGCCTGTGAATCATGACTAATACAGATACCAGTCTGACCTGTGGTTCTGCGTATACAGTTGACATTAAAATAAGTAAAGATTGTATTTTTGAAAGGAGCCGGAAGTAAAGAAATTTAGATGCATGTGAACTTCTCCTCCATTCCATAATATTTTCAATTTTATGCTGATTCTTCATTAGTTAATGCATACTGACCTAAACCTTGCTCTGAATTCAAGCTGCTCACTCTATTCACTACAAAAAATTGTATAGAAAATCAATTCCTCACTTTAAAATTATGCTCAAAGGGGAAATTCATTTAAATTTTAATCTTTTTCAGCCTCCTCCCACCTTAAGGTAGGTGCCAAACAAATGATTTGTGCTGATACATCCAATGGTTAATTACCTAATTCAGGATCTAAATAAATTTCAGGGAAATTATGGAAGCTGCTAATGTGCAAATGTATATGTGGCAAATAAAGGCAGTGACTTAAGTTTTCCAAAAGCAGTGATTCTTTATTTTACATGGTGGCACAGTGGTTCACACTACTCCTGACAGTGCCAGGACCTGAGTTCAGTTCCAGCCTTAGGTGGCTATGTGTAGTTTGCAGCCCAAAGATGTGCAGGTTAAGTGGATTAGTTGTGGTAAATGGGAAAGTTAAAAAGTAGAGTTATGTGGATAAGCCCTGGGTGGGAATAGTGCTGAATGGCCTCCTGCACTTAGGGATTCTATGATTTCTTTTTTTGGTCCTTGAGTTGCAATATGCATGGTCTATCCCTTCTGCTATAAGATAATACAAGGGACCTGCGCCTTTGATGCGGTGACTCTTTGCTTAGTCTGGTTCAAATCTCAAGTTGGTTACTGCCTCCCTTTTAAGGCTTTCAAAAGCATTGCTTCCACCTTCAGTTTATTACTCTCTATCACAATCACAGGCATGCATGGGCAATATGGAATGAGATTTACGTGCCTCATTTTCCAGGCCATTTGCTGTTTAAGTAGTTGGTGTTTCTTATTTGAAAGCTGCATTAATTAAACTGTTTACTCACGAAAAACACCTTGTTTCTTTGAGTCCCAAAGTCTAATATTTTAAATGTGCTGCTGAAAGTACAATGTGTGGAAACACAAAATGAGGCCATTTGTCCTCAAGGACTCTACTAGCCTTCTGGAGGAATTGAGCTAGTCCCATTCCTATATCTGTTCCTTGCAGTCCAGCAATTTTTTTATCTTCAGATACTTACTCAGTTCTACTTTTGAAAACTGAATCTACTTCCACCCACTTAGGTGAAGCATTCCAGAGCCTAACCGCTTACTGGCTCCTTATATTGCCTTTGGCTGTTTTGTCAATCACATTAAAATTGAGTCATCTAATTCTTGACCTACCTGCTAATGGGAAGAGTTTCTTTCTATATATATCTACACCAAAGTATTCGTTGAATGACCACAGGCAGCTTGCAGTCTAATTTCTTTCCTGCAGTCCAGTTGCTGTCTCCTGCTACTTGCCCACTGTTGAGAGAGGTGTTAGCAAGAGTCAGATAATATAAAATCATGTATTGTTTTTATAATTTTCTGTTTTAGGTACCTGGATTTTTTTCTTGAATTGGTAAATTGCAATTAATCAATGCAAATTCTTTTAAATTCTGCTTGTAATCGAATCAAAATTTTCCAGTATCCCAATTGGTCCTCACTTTGAATACCACTAGTATAGACCCTTCATGATTTTGAACATCTGCACCAAATCTCATCCTTTTTTCTCCAAGGGGAGCACCTTCAGATTCTCCAAACTGTCCATGAAACTGAACTGCTAATCCCAGGAATCATTGCCCTATGTCTTTTCTGCACCCTCTTAAGTCTTCTCCCTAAATTGAGCACCCAGAAGTGGGTTGATGGAAACTAGATTATTAATCCAGAAGCCCAGGCTAATGTCTGAGAGACAAAAACAGAAAATGCTGGAGAAACTCAGCAGGCTTGAGAGCATCTGTGGAGAGAGGAATTGGCCAACATTGAATCTAAATGTTTTCTGTTTATATTTCAGATTCCAGCATTCAGTATTTTGCCTTACCTTTAATGTCCTGGGGACATGAATTCAAATCCCACCGGGGCAAAGTGGAATTGAAATTAGTTAGAATCTAGACTTAAACTATCTGTTCATTCATGCCCTTTGGAGAAGGGAACCTGCCATCCTTGCCTCCTGTGACTCCAGACCCACAGCAGTGTAATTGATCATGAATTGCATTTTCAGTGGCTTAGTAAGCCACTCAGTTCTACAGATAGGTTGATTTATTCCTTTTTGACATTTCTAACACTAAGCACTAGATATGAGAAGGAATTTCCATAGGTATTCTTCCCTCTCCCCTTCGGGAGAGCCTGGCCAATTTGTGCAAAAGATTGGTACATTTGCAACCATCTTTAGCCAGAAGTGTCTGTCCCTAGGGTCCCAACACCACAAATACAAATCTTCAGCCAATTTGATTCTGTGGAAGAGCTGAAGACTTTGAGTACAGTAACGGCTATGGGCCCAGACAATACCTGGCACCAGTAGCGAAGATTTGTGCTGCAGAACCCATTGCACTGTTCCAGTGCAGCTGCAACACTGGCATTTACCCTTAATGTTGAAAATGGTCTACTTATGTCATGTACATAGAAAAATAGGACAAGAAAAAGATCAGAATAGCATGGTGGCACAGTGATTAGCACTGTTGTCTCAGTGCCAGGGACCCAGGTTCGATTCCTGGCTTGGGTCACTGTCTACGTGGAATTTGCACTTTGCGTGAGTTTCCTCCCACATTCCAAATTCATGTGGATTAGGTATGTTAAAAATTACCCCTTAGTGTCAGGGGGACTAGCTGGGGTAAATGCGTGGGGTTATGGGAATCGGGTCCGGGTGAGATTGTGGTCGGTGCAGACTTAATGGGCCAAATGGCTTCCTTCTACCTTGTAGGAGTCTGAATCCAATACGGCCAATTATCACCCTATCAATCTTCTCTTGATGATCAATAAAATAATGGAAGGCATCATGACAGTGTTATCATGCAGGACTTAACATAGCAATAACAAGCACTGTTTGGGTTCTGTCAGGGGCCATTTCAGAAACAAGGGCAAAAATAGTTGAATTTGAGCTGAGATGTGTGACTGGCCTTGACATCAAGGCAGCAAAGGAGCCTGAGCAAAACTGAAGTCAAAGTGAATCTGGGAAAACTCCACTGGTTGGAGCGTACGTAGCAAGCAATAAGATGGTTGTGAATTTCCCTTCATCATAGTCAGAACAAAGTATGTTTGCTAATGACTACTGTTTGCAATTATTCATGCTGGAGCATGAAGCAGTCAAGGTCCACATGGGTTGCATCATAGCACTTGAGTGATTGTGATGTTTGTATGTTCTCTCCATGTCTGCATTGGTTTACTCCAGGTCCTCCAGTTTCATCCCACAGTCCAAAGATGAGCAGGTTACGTGAATTGCCATACTAAATTGTCCCATCAGATGGGGCCACGGTAAGATGCTCTATCGGTGCAGAATTGATTGCTGAATGGCTGCCTCGCGCACTGTAGCGATTCTGTTTCTATGAAACCAGGCTTGGGCAACATTCAGACATGCATTGACAAATGGCAAGGAACGTTCACACAATGTAAATGGCAGGTAATGGCCATTCCAATACGAGAGAATGTAACAAACTCTTGACACTTATTGTATGTTTAAAGTAGTTGCATCTTTGGTAGAACGTTACATGATTGTAGTAATATAAGCAGAAGGGTTTGTAGGTTTTTGGGACATCTCCATCTCCTAAATAAGCCTGCATCATGTTTGACTATAACCCTTGTGTGTGACACCTCTTACTTTTCCTTCTGTTAAAATTCCGGATCAATACTTAACATCCAATGGCATACCATTGCTGAACCTCCACCATCAACGTCCCAAGGTTTCCTATCAACCAGAAACCAAGTCGGTCATTTAAATGCTGACTCCACAAATCCTGTACACCACCTACAAGGCACAAGTCATACTCTCCATTTGCATTCATGAGTATGGCTACAAGCCCATTAGGACAGATTGGGACACCAAGTTGAAATATTCACCCTGTTCACAATCATGCAGTGGGAGCATTGTGTGCAGCAACTTATCACAAAAAGTAGTGCAATCTGTACTTGTGAAGTTAGAGAATTGAAAATTGAAGTCAGTGTTTGCAACATTGCAGGATGTATGAAAAAAATGGATGATTACAAAAATTCCTAAAATTCATGAAGTTTGTTTAAAGAACTTGATTTATATTTAAGTTAAGCTTTCATAACATTACCACTTATAGGTAATTCACAAGTTATGATTTAGTTTATAAACAAATTAGATAAGTAAGCATTACCTTTATATGCTGCCACAGTCGGTGGATCGTCTACGACCTTATGTTGCCAATTTGGCAATTGCTAAGTATTGCTGCTTAAGAACTGCGGCAGTAGGATAAAATATTATGGTTTGTTTTCAAATCCCTCCATACCCATTGCCCAAGCTATCTCACCTCTTGAAACCCTATGAACCTCCAAGTTATCCCTGCTTTCCTCTTTTGTGCATTTCCAAACACAATTGCTCCTCCATTGATGGGTGTGCCTAGGCCCCAAACTCTTGAATTTCCTTGTAACTGTTCTCTGCCTCTCTCCTTGCTTGCCTACTTTTAAAGTACTAGAGACCTGCCTCTTTGACCAAACTTTTGGTAATCTGCTGTGTTAGCTCAATCTGACTTGTTGTCAACTTCATTTTGTAATGTGCCTGTGAAATGTTTTGGAACAATAAAGCACTGTATAAATGTAAATTGATACTAGGATCTTACTGAAATAATGGTTGTCTAAGAATAATGTATCCTGTATTATCAAATGGTATGTTAAGTTTAATATTACAGCATCTATCTTTGATTTTGCTCCAGTGAGTCAACATTTGTGCTAATTAATCTATTTTCATGTTACTTTGTGTCTATTGTATCCTTTGTATCTCCAAAGGATACAATTATTTTCTTAGGAAAAATAATTCTTGTTGCATTTTGGGATGTTTAAGATCATCTTTGACAGCTTTAATGGAATATTGCTGAAGTGCTGCATTGGTAAAATGCTACTTTTTGATTAGATTACTCCTGCCATCATGTTTAGTGGCTCGGGCAATCGTGAATGATTGCTTTATATTTGGGGAAGAGCAGAAATGTTGTCTTATGTCTGTCCAAAATCAATACCTCTTCCTCAAAAGGTTTAATTGATCACTTCATCTTGGGGTCTTGCACCTGTACAAATAGTTGCACTTACTCAGCTAACAGTCATATCAGTTCAAAAATTTAGGGAATGAAGCACTTGAACATGATTGAGCAAATCAAGGTGTCCTAGTTGCTGCCCAGAAAGAAATCATTGCATGTTAAATCAGGAGTTCTATCTTGCACAGCCTGCAAGTGAACAGCAACCAAACATCGTTCTCAATGTATTTGATGTGCAAGTTGCAGTTAATAAGTGCTTCCTTTCACAGTGACAAGTTACAACTTTCACCTTGCCTATGTAACTGAAATTTATTAAAAATACGTTTGTGTGAAAAAAGTAATGTCGAAGAAGCTGGGGTATGTTAGGATAGCAAGCTTCAATTGGCTCCAAGGCAGATTTCTTTGGATGCAAGAGTTTCACTAGATTAAAAACGTGATGACATCAAGTTTTTAACTGTGACAAAGCAATTGTGAAATAGCATTGTCCTATCAATGTTGCTTTAGTGCCAAGCCAGTGAAGGAAATTGGGTATTGACAATTAAGATCACCTAACCAAGCAAACGGTAATTAATCAAAAGGCAGGAGGGAAAATTTTCTTGACTGTAGGTTTTTTAAACTGCCTTGTCTTGGTTAATTTTCCTATCTACTTTTTCACGGACTGACCAATGCATATATATTTTGCAATAGTTCGCCAAGTCTTGTGTTAGTATCACAACCACAGGACATTGCAAAGTGCTTCACAGCCAATTAAGTACTTTTGAAATATTGTGGTCACTGTAATGTAAGAGATGCAGCCAGTTTGTACAGAGCAAACTCCTGGAACAATGTGATAGTGATCAGATAATTTTGATTTTGAGATGTTGATTGAGGGATAAGTATTAGCCCAGGGCACCAGAGAGGGTGCCTTAACTCTTCCCCCTCTACTCTTCAAAGTAGTGCCATTAGGATCTCTTCCTTCCACTGAGTGTAGGTGGCACCATGGCTTAATACCTCATCTGAAAGATGGCACCTTCAATAGTGCAGCCTTTCAGTACTGAGATGTCAACATCAATTTCTGTACTTGAGTGACACTGGATGGGATTTGAGTGCTCCCAGCTGAACCAGGATTGTTTTCATAATGGTATGGTGGATATGCTAACAGATTAAGGTATGTTTTTTGCTTTCTTACGTGGAGGAACAATGGTACCAATGTTTAATAGCTGTCATTAGTATGAGAGCACCTGGCTAGTTGAATAGGTTTCATATAAAGAAGGAACCTTACTTTAAAACATAATGCTTGTCTCTAAAAAAAAATTCTACAGTCTGCAGTCCTTGACACTGAATTCAGCTTGGCAAAAGGGCATGCATCCAGTAGTTACCATGCAAGATTATCTTGGAAGTAGAGAAACAAGCTTCACAAAGAACACTTAGCTGTTTGGAGCTTTAACTTTGTAAGGCCTCTTGCCTGCTCAGCATAAAAGGGCAGTGGTTATGTTTATTCATATAAACTCTTAAATTCATTAATGGAAGATATCTTTAATAATAAAATCTGGCATTTTGTCCTAAAACATTGCAGCCCAGAAACAGCCTTTGTGACCCATCAGATTTGTAGTGGCATTTTCCACCATATGAGCCATCTCAACCAATCCCATCTCGTTGCTCCCCATTAACTCCTGTATTTTAACTATCTAATTCTGATT
Organism: Sphyrna mokarran; assembly: GCA_024679065.1. NCBI lineage: Eukaryota > Metazoa > Chordata > Chondrichthyes > Carcharhiniformes > Carcharhinidae > Sphyrna > Sphyrna mokarran. The sequence goes on from JAGIQG010000032.1 coordinate 7,593,464, forward strand.
TGAAAAAATTTACGCATGTGCCTATCCAACAACAGTTTGCAGTAAGAGAATTGAACCACCTACTAATCTTTTTCCCGAACATTTTGGATTTTTTTTGAAATGTGTATCTTGAGTATCATAACTAGTTGAAACAATCCAGTATCATCTATGTTAAGAATTCAATGTTAAAGGGTCTATTAGTAGACCCAAACCTAAAGTGATAATCAACTGTTGACAATTCCTTATTCTCAGCGTCCTGGTGAATCTGGATGTCTGTTATCCATTTAAATTTTGGCTTATGTAATAAATTATCTGCAATGTTTTATTATATTTAAAAATAATGTAAGTCATTGTTTTAGAAGACAATATTATGCATGAAAAGAATATAGTTAATTAAAAAGATCCAGCACTCAGTAGCCAAGCAAGTAAAAATCTTGCAACAACTATAGAAACATTTTCTCTCTGATATGTATCTTGCCAATCTACCAACAAACAGCAAAAATGCTAAAGCGTGCATTTACAATGTGAGTTTTGGGATCAGATGCTCAATGGTGGTGTCTGCTGCTCAGTTTTCATTTATTAATCAGAAATGCAACTTGGCAACTTTTGCATTTCTGATTATGTGGCTCATATCTGTCTTCGTATTTTTGTGTTCCATCTAAATCAACAGTAAAGAGATTATTAATCTAGAGGTATGCTGTATCATTAAATACATAAGTGACCTAATTGAGGCATACATGATGATCAGAGGGTTAGATAGGGTGGACAGTGAGAGTCTTTTTCCTCAGATGGAGATGGCTAACACGAAGGGACATAGCTTTAAATTAAGGGATGGTAATTATAGGACTGATGTCAAAGATAGGTTCTTTACTCAGGGTGTGGAATGCCCTGCCTGCAGCAATTGTGGACTTGCCAACTTTAAGGGTGTTCAGATGGTCAGTGGATAGGCATATGGATAACATTGCAATGGTTTAGGTTAGAAGGTCATTAGATTGATTCCACTGGTCAGTGCAACATCAAGGGCCTATACTGTGCTGTAATGTTCTATGTTAAACTGATTTTTAATTTGTAAGAGGCTTCTAGGAATTCTCTTGCATTGAGTAAAATTGAATGTGGAAAATGGTTCCATTTGCACCATTTTGAAACTGTAGTCCAAACCTAAAGCCCCATTGCTTATCATAGTAGAAATTATTTCAGCTTCTGAAATCCCAATTAATATCCTATTCATGTGACATGGTTGTCTCCCAATTTGTCATCATAGTTGGGGTACCAGAACAGACCCCAAAGTATGTTATGAAGCCCAACTAGACTCAGTTTTTTGAATTTGTCATTAGTAAGTGGGGAAGATGTTCCACTAAGTGTGATTCTATAGACACATCAGGAAGATTTTATCAAAACAGGCTTTATTTAACAACACAGTTTAACTAGACTGAATTAGCTTAACTTTACCAAATTGAACAATACCTAAAACATGACGATATATAATTCATAACTGCTAACCAATCTCAGTAGTTCCAATTCAAGCAATAGTCCCCTTTATAGATTTAAACTGCTTTTCAAAATCAGTTAACAATATGCAGGCTCATGTGCTAGTACATAAGCTGCCAGTTCTCAAGCCTTCAGAACATATCCAGAATGGAAAAGGACCAACCTATTTCTCCTAGAATGTCTCCAAAAAAGCAACCTCCAGAGTGAATGACACCTCTTGCAGAAACTCTGTGGGTTACAAGGATACATTGGGGGAGAGAGCCTGGGTAAAGTACTCTGCCAGAGCGATGATGCTGCCTCAGTGGGCTGAATGGCTTCTTCTGCACTGCTGGGATTCTATAAATTCTCAGCATGGATCTGTCTGGTTTGCAGACAAATTGGTACTCTATAAACAGCTGACCTTTAAACATGCCCCTTACAAGAAATATAATTTGCATAGATTTCTTAAAAGCATAGTTATCACATAACTTAGATTAGTTAGATCTTTCACAAACCATGCTGACTTTAAGCTTTTTTCGGTACTCAATGATTTTAGCAACATCAAGATATACAAGTACGTTCAAGTTTAAAAGTAGAGTTGTACTCTTTGCCAAAACTTTGGTTCTGTATATGGGTGAATTGTGTAGCTTGCTATTGTATGTTGCTGCCCACTTGAAACCTGACCCAGTTTCTCTGACTGCATGTGGGATTTTGAGTTGCAAGGTTGACATTCACATCAATCATTGCTGAAACAGTGGAGGGAAATGAGATCAGATGACTTAAAGGATTGATTCTGACTAAAGTATTGAAAAATAAAAAAATGCACTTTCTGTAGAGAAATAGGACACCAGGCATTCTAGTGTTAGGCTGATGGCTTTCTCTGCAAAATTCATTTTGACTTAATATGTTGGATTTATTTCTGCACCATGATGCACAGGAACGTAATTTTAGTTGGCATGTTATGTTTTTTCTAATAGTTGATCAGTCAGTTTTTCAAACGGTTTCTTGGTCAAATCATGTCTCCCCATGATCTCTGTCCAGCTCAGCCAGATAATGGATAAAATGCAGCACTGATGATTGAACATCAAAGGATTCATGTTTTGATTCCTGAATAGATTTCAATTTGGGGTAGCAGAAGAGTGGTGGGGGTGATGGAATCCGCTTATGCCACCACTTACATATGTGACTTTTTTTTAATTTACAAAGCTCATTGGCTGCAGCATGGATCAAGAGAAATAATCAACATTCATTCTCATTCCCGATTTCCTTCAGGAACAGTGGTTAGCTCTCAAAGTGCCAGGGGTCTAGGTTTGATTCCCAGCTTGGGTCACTGTCTATACAGAGTCAGCACACTGTCCCCATGTCTGCATGAGCTTCCTCTGGGTGCACCAGTTTCCTCCCACAGTCCAAAAGACATGCTGGTTAGATGTATTGGCCATGCTAAATTCTCCTTGATGTACCTGCAAAAGGTGCCAGAGTGTGGTGACTAGAGGACTTCCACAGTAATTTGATTGCAGTGTTAATGTAAGCTTGCTTGTGACAATAAACTGTTTATGGATGTCGTTAAAGCAACATTGGGTCAGTGATAAAATTAACTTCTTATACATTGTATTTGGTCAGAGTTGATGATTGGCAACTTGGACAGAATGCATTTGTGAAATTATACCTCTCTTGGAAAGTAGGAGTCTGAAGAAACAAAATTTAAAGGGAAATGTTATTAAAGCTAAGATCTACTTTTGCAGGCTATTGTTGAGTACTAGAAAACACTCTATTCACGTGTTTAACGTTTAAATCTAAATGTGTATTCTTCATTTAATAAGGGGTCTGAGATGTCAGGGGTGAGGGATGGTAGTCAGAAAACTGGTAGGATTTTGGGGCCAGAGGGGAGTATTCTTGTTTTTCCTGGCCTATAAGTAGTTCGAACTCAGTAAGAATTTAGCAACACCAATTTTAAATCCAACCGATTTATTTGATAGTAAATTCGCAAGCTTTCGACACTGTCTTTGTCAGGCAAATGCAGCCTGACAAAGACAGTGTCGAAAGCTCGCAAATTTACTATCAAATAAATTGGTTGGATTTAAAATTGGTGTTGCTGAGTTCTTACTACCCCAGTCCAATGCTGGCATCTCTACACTATAAGTAGTTCTGCAGAGGTGCTTATCTTTTCTCTGAAGTTGTCCTGTTCTCAGGAAGGGACAAGTTTCCTGAGACCTGGGAAACTCAGCCAGCCACCCAGGGTTAAACCTCGCTGTATTTAAATGAACAAGCTGCCTGCTGGTTTGTCATTGGGCTTGAGATTTGAAAATGTGTACATTGAGTACACCTGTATTTTGTTTTAAAATTCACTATTTTGTAAAGGCAGAAATTGTTGTATTTGGTTATGCCACAAGCTTTCTAATCTCTTGTAGCAGTTTGAGTAGTTGTTAGATTCCTACTTGACTTCTATTCCTGTGCCTGCAGTGTTGTCTTCCAAGGTGCCGACAGCAGCATGCTATAGTAAAATATCCTGTGGCACTTCGTTGTCAAACAAATAAGATATTAGGATAAATGAGTTAGTTTGTTCAGAAGTAAGTTTTAAGGAATGTCTTTAAAGCAGGAAGGAAATATGAGTTTAGGAAGGGAATTCTGGAACTTGGACTTAGAGAAGCTTTCAGCTGTCTACTAGAAGAATGATTGAAATGGAGCAAGAAGAGGCCAGGATGGAGGAATGCCGAGGGTTATAGGTAAAAGTATTTACCTTTACCTTCCTCTCTATTCCTCCTCATTTGCTTATGCCCACTATCATCTGTAAATGTAGCATCCAGATCCCCACAAATGCTGTTCTATTCAGCTCTACATTACCTCTCTCCCCCTTTACTTGTTTCTGTTTTCAGACTTTGTCCAGATTTCAATTTGGTAATTTTCTGTTTGGAAAGATCAAAGATGTTGATTTTGGCACTTCCCACAATCCTTATACCCTTTCCACTTCCCTGGTTGCCATCTCTCAAGCTCAACCAGATTATTCCCTACCTCAGTATCCTGTCCAACTCAAGCTGAGCTTTTTATCCAATTCAGGAAGGCAGGCTAGCTAGGAACTCTTACCGCCGATAAGAGTATTTTACATGTGCTCAGCTTTGTATCTAAATCTCTCCTAATCTTTCTAGCCTTGTTCCTTCAGCCCAATGAATTCAACACCTGTTCTATAAATACAAATTGTTGGTAGCATTTTGTTGTCACTGCAGCCTTGCATGGAAGAAGTGAAATTTTGTCACATTGTTGCATCGCTGAACTCTTCTTTGTTTTTAAATTATTACTTCTGGTTGCGAGAACGTTAAAATTGCTAATGAGCTTACTTGGCAGTCCTCCACTGTCTGTTCTGTTGAAGTATTATGTTTCTGTAAATCAATTGTGCCTCTAAAGACTGCAGATGCAGAAACAAATCATCAGTGGAGCTAGAAATGTCTGGAGTGGCAATTTCTTGCCAAGGATGGGTGGTGGGGTCTGGTGGTGTAAGAGAATTGCGTTTTTACCACTGTTTCTACATTCGCATTCATTATTTGTCTTTTGTTTTACAATGTGCAGACAAAAATTAAATTGTTGCTGGAAGAAATTATGCGTTACAAAACGCAGAGGATGATTGCGCCCAAGGTCAGTCTGTTCAAAGTTCCACCGGCAAATTACATTCTGATTAAAATACAATCTTTCAACTTTTTAAATTAATGGAAAAGAAATACCAAGGTGAAAAGCAGATATCTGGTTTGAAAAAAATTGGTGGAATCTGGCTTCTCTTGTGTTCTATATTAAATTTGACGGAGAGGCTTATGTGATTTAATTTATTACACATCTGCTGAAATATTTGTTTTGCATGGAGTAGATGCAAGTTGGTCAGCTTCTCAAGTGTGTTATGATTAACTTAAATTATGGTTAATCTGTACTCCCTCATAGCTATTATTGCACCATTTCCCCAGGGGCACTCATCTTTTAAAAAGAAGTAGCAATTTCTGTTCTTAAAATTTTAATACAACGTTTATCAGGGATTCCCACTACGTTCATCAGAGCCACATGAGGTACAGATTCATAAGTAGTAACTATCTTTTAAGGTGAAATAAAAAGAACTTCTGTGAAGCTTCACAGATGTAGTGCTGACAAGAGAGTTGCACTTAACCAATAGGGTACTTTTGATTTATGATCCCTTCTCATACATTAAATTATGTTAGCTTTGTTGCCACAGTGTAGAAAATGAGGAATCAATTATGGAAGTGTTGTTTATCAAAATGATCATGATGAACATTTACTGCATTTAACTAGTGTCTTAAATTATTAGTTCCATACTCAATGACCTGTTTCTTTGGCTCAGGCTCCTCTTCTGTTGTAAATGCGTTCAAAGCATTACTCATACAAATCGACCATCTGTTTATAGGGTGCAGTACTATTTGCAGTAAATTTTAATTATAACCTTGTTTTTACAATGCATTGACTGACCCTTTGTTTGAAATTGTGTGTGGGGTTCCATTTGACTGGCAGCAACTTGAACAACAAAATGCGTGTTTTGGGAATAGTATCAGAAAGGTGAATTTGAAGTGTAAATCCGCTCTAATAGCTCTTTGTGAGATTAATTCTTTTAAAGAATTACGAAACTGGCGTGGGGAGATATTATAAATTTGGAATTAAGCGTGGGTTGCGCCATCGAGAGGTGGTGTGAAATCTGGAAAGAATCTTGAAGACTTCCATTTGAAGATTCAGCAGTTGAAAGGCACTATTTAAATACAAGTTAAGTTTCTTGGACCTTTGATTTAAATGAGCAAGGCAGATCTAGCAGATTTAAATACGTGGACGTGTAAACTTATGGCAAGTGAATTTTGCAACACTGGTTGTGAAATACAGTAATGAAAACCAAATACAGTATAGACGTGTTTACAAGGTGTGTTCAAACAAAATAGTGGGTGACTAACATATTGAGAAATTGATAATTTTCCAGAATTTGCGTGAGCTGTCACCACTCAACACAAGGGGTCTATTTACGTGTGCATTCAGTGAGGTGCAGGTATGCTTTGAAGTTCCATGGTCAATATTTGTGGGCGGTCCTTTCCAGAAACGTTCATGATGGAACTCTGACATTTATGGTACCAGATCAATTAATTTTATTGCCTAACTATGGTTAATATAAATCATTTGGTGGATAGATAAGATACCTAGTGAAAGATGCAATATGAATATTTAGAAAAGGTCTTTCATCTTTATTAATTACATGACAACTTAAGAAAATAATAACATTTAAATTACAATGTCTGCAAAATAAAAACACTTATCTGTAATAGGTTTCTAACCATGTTTTTTTTATTTGTTTAGGTGGATTTGCAATAGTATTTTTAGCCAAGACTCTTGGTGGTGTAAGATGTGCTCTGAAACGAATGTGTGTAAACAGCCAACAAGACCTCCAAGTCTGTCAGCAGGAAATAGCCATTATGGTAAGAAAAGTCATGGTCACCATATAACTAACTTCAGATTCAAGCAATAACCTGCTTCTGTTTATTTTTCTGTGCAATTTGTTGAAGGTTAGCGCAAGTCAAAACATTGAATTTTTTCATTGGGAGTTTTTCTAATTTCAGCATTGAAACTGGATGCCTCTGGTAGCTGGGAAATTGATAGCAAGTGAATGGATTCTCGTGACCTTGGTTTGCCTACTGTAAAGATGAATTTTAAAAGCATGGCCTACACATGGTCCCTTTGCTGAAGGAGGGAACAGTTGGGTAGGGAGAGAACTAAACCAGAATATGATTTTGTTTAAAAAAAGCTTTGAATAGCATTCACTTGACAGTAACACCATTTCTTTCTTTTGTGCAGTAAAATTAATATTTCCCAACTCACTATTCTCTGAAATGTTCCTCTGCTGTTCTTGACTGCCTGGAAAACGTAACAACGTTTATAGAACTCAGAAATTGAACTAAGAGGAACTGAAGCCAGAGACAGAAATAACAAATATTAAGAAAACTAAAAAGATTAGGAGTTAGATGAGATTGCAGAAAGACAAATTTTCCTTCATGAAAATCACAATGTTAGAAAGCTTAATGGAGGCAGAACTGCTCTGCAGAGCTTTGGAACTTTCAGCCTTACACGCAATTTGCTCTTAGTCCTACTACACATCTGCTCTATTCATCCGCTCTGTTGGTAGTGGCAAAGCTTCCCAATGTAATGTGTGGCACTGTAAAATTCCTTTCTCTAACTCCTGTCTGCCTTAGACTTTGCTCTTCACCTTCAGATAACTCCTTACAACTTATCTATAGTTAGCCCTCCTAACTTCTACTTAGAATTCACTTCTCCTTCTCTTCCTACCTGACCCACTCCTTTTGTGAAGCACTTTGGGATGCTTCTGTATGTTAAGTGCTATAGAAGTGTTTTTCAGTACTTTATGCACATCTACTTTTGTGCTGCAACCTTGCGTGGTTACATTTCATTGTTTTATCAAGTAACATTTTTGATGTGCTGTGACAATATCAAAGAATGTAATCTGCAGATAAGCTAAACGGAAAATATAAAACTTGTAACTGAATCACCAATATTGAAATAGGCCATATTTACTATAGTCATTAAATCTAAGTGTGAAAACGGAAGTGAGTTGCGTGTCACTTTGCTCCAAACTGTCAAATTGGGCCAGATTCTTGTGTTTAAGCTTTTAAGGCATGTTTGGAAAGATGAGGGCACATGTTAAGTTTTGTAGGAAATTGACATGGGTATAGAGGTGATCTTGCTTGGAAGTGAAGATGTGGTTTGAAGCAGTTTGCATTCTGTACTTACGGTAGGGTGATTGAGGAAAGCACACAGCTAAAATTTGAAATCCTCATTTTTGTTTTAAATCTGTCACTTAGCCTAAAAATACAGCTTCTCATTCTAGAATGCCCAACAAAGGAAAACATCTGTTCTATGTCTACCTTGTCAATCCCCAAACTATCTTTCCTTTTTACGTACTAATTGACTCCATGTCATCCTATGCCCATCTATGGTATTCCTGTGATTTTTCTATCCATAAGTGTAATTGTTTAAGGATGTACACCTATGGAGAAAAAGTTTGGAAAATCCCAAGTGACTTGTTGCTGTCAGTGCACTGCAATTACATTTGCAACATAAAATATTGCAATTTGGTGAACCAATTCCTGTGACACATTCTGGGTCACAAAATTCAGATGGCAATTGATAAACATTTGGCTTATAAAGTTTGTAGAATGCAGTCAGCAGTATTATGCAACATCTCTTTGATACCTTATTGTGGGGGTGTGTTGCAAGATCATGGAGGAATATGAAAACAAGGATGAAATTTTAAAAGCAAAATTTTGTTTCACCGGGATGAGTCTCCTGAGGCACTTTGCCAATTATTAGAACATAGAACAATACAGCACAGAACAGGCCCTTCGGCCTTCGATGTTGTGCCGACCAAAATAAAAAGCAATGCCCCTCCAAACTAAACCATTCCCTTCTCTTCCATATACTTATCAATTAACCTCTTAAACGCCACCAAACTTGGCGCATCTACAACAGCTGCAGGCAGGGCATTCCACTCCCTAATCACTCTTTGAGTAAAGAACCTACCTCTGATATCCGTCCTATAACTCATACCCCTTAATTTAAAGCTGTGTCCCCTCGTGCTAGCTTTCTCCATCCTAGGAAAAAGGCTATCACTGTCCACCCTATCTAAACCTCTAATCATCTTATATGCTTCAATAAGATCCCCTCTTAGCCGCCTCCTTTCTAACGAAAACAACCTCAAATCCTTCAACCTCTCTTCATAGGACCTGCCCTCCATACCAGGATTGTTCAGATCTTTCATAGAACCTGTTTTGGGTAGAATGATGTAACTTTGAATTACATTGTGCTGCAATTGCATTTGATAGCACTAATCAAATTTCCAAACTAAGCTTATAGTAAATATGTATAAATAATTTTTTAAAAAACTTGTTATCCTATGTAATTGTCTTTACATCACATAAGTAAAAGATATGTAAAAAGTCTTACCAGTTACAAAAATATAGTTTATTTGTTACAGACATTTTCCTGGATTATATGTTAAAATTGTGCACACTCATTGTTATTCAATCACTTGGTTTGTTATTGTAATATGTATGGATCATGAAAGACTGATCACTAACAGCACCCATTAGCAAAAGAAAAGAAGGGATTTGCTGGGATGAGTCTCAAATAAATAAATGAAGTTTATTGATCTAGTACAAAATACAGAGTCCTATATTACAAAACAGCAATGCTTCAGTTGATTTATATGCTAATAACGCAGTAGTGCAGCATAGGCTATTTCTACTATTATGTCTGTTGTATCACTTGAGTTATAACTTCAATTAAATTATTTTACTTTGAAAATTTTTATTTACATTTTGCCATATCAAAAATGTGCCAAATTGTGTTTTCAGTTATGATTAACAAAGCTTTATTCACACATTAAGATTAGACTTCAAAGTTTAGGATGTTTGAATCGACTGTGTATGTGCTTTTTGACATTTATGTTGATTTTTGTTATCGTTAAAATCCTAGTGGATGGGCTGGCACATTCCTTTAAAATGTAATCAACCTTCTGCATTTTGAGAATTTGACTGTATTGGTAGGAGTGATCACCACACAGTCTTTGTGGCAATGCCTTAACCTTGTGTAGCGTTGCTACTGTGCTAAATGGAAGTGATTTTGAACCGTTCTAGCATCTCAAAATTGGGCATTCATGAATTGCTGTGGGCCATTAGCAGCAGGATTGTATACAACCACAATCTGTAACCTAAGAGCCTGGCATATCCCTACTCTAGTATTAGCATCACACCAGAGAATCAATCTTAGTTCAATGAAAAATTCAGGAGGGCATGCCAGGAGCAGCACCAGGCATATGTAAAAATGAGGTGTCAACCTGGTGAAGCTACACTGCAGGACTACTTGTATGCCAAACAGTAGAAGCAGCATGCAATAGACTGAGTGAAGTGATTCCATAAACAGGTCAGAGTTATGCTTTGCAGTCTTGCTACACCCAGTTGTGAATGATGGTGGATGATTCAACATCTTTCTGGAGGAGATGACTCAAGTATTCCTAACTTCAATGATAGAGTCCAGCATGTCAGTGCAAAAGATTTGCAACAATCTTCAAGCGTAAGTGCTATGGGTGATCCATCTCAGCAGCCTCCTAAGATCACCAGCATCACTGATGGTCCTAATGTGCTGCACATAATATTAAGAAACAGCTGAAAGCACTGGATTCTGCATAGGCTATGAGCCATGACAACATTGTGGCAATAGTGCTATATACCTGTGCTTCAGAACTAGCTTCACCCTTAGCCAAGTTATTCCAGTATAGCTGTAGTGTTGGCACCTAACAGGAAATTTGGAAATTTGTTCAGGTATGTTCTGTTCTCAAAAGGTAGGACAAATTCAACCTGACCAATTACCTACCCTCGTCAGTCAACTCTCCGTTAGTAAAGTGATGGAGTGTGTCAACAGTGCAATCAAGGAACACTTCCTTAGCAATAACATGCTCACTGAAGCTCAGTTTGGATTCTGCCAGTGCCATTCAACTCTGACCTCATTACAGCCTTGCTCCAAACATGGACAAATGAGTTGAACTTCAGAGGTGAGAGTGACTGACTGCTCTTGACATCAAGCAAACTTCTCAAAACTGGAGCCAATGGGAATTGGGAGCGGGCAGTGGGGTGGGAGGGACCGTTGATTCGAGTCATACCTAGCACAAAGGAAGATGGTTGCAACTATTAGAAGTAAGTCATCTTAGTCCCAGAATGTCTCTGTGCAAGTTCCTCAGGATCATGTTCAAGGCCCAAACATCTTCAGTTGTTTCATCCAGAACTTTCCCTCCATAGAGTCAGAATTGGGGATATTCACTGATTGTAAGATATTCAACATCACACCCAAGTCTTCAAGTGAGGAAGTCTATGACTGTATCCAGCAAGACCAGGATAAGATTCAGGCTTGGGCTGATGCATGGTCTGAATTTTACAAGCCACTTAAGTGGGCAACATACAACTCCTGAGAGAATTCAAGTATTTCCCTTTGACGTTAAATGGCATAACCCCACTGAATTCCCTATCAACGTCCTGGGGTTGGCATTGACCATAAACTGAATTAGACCAGCCATATACAAAACTGTGGGCAAAAGATCAGGTTAGAAGCTTTGAATTCTGTAGCAAACTCACCTCCTGACTCCCCAGAGCATATCCAGCATCTGCTAGGCATAAATCAGAGTGATGGAATATACTCCATTTGCTTCTGAGTTCAGCTCCAACAAACACTTTGATTCATCACCATTCACAACAAAGCAACCTGCTTAATTTGCAGCCCCCCTCCCCCTGCTTCCCCCACACCATCAGCAGTGTAGCATCTACAAGATTCAATGCAAGAGTTTGCCAAGGCTCCTTAGGCAGCACCTTTCAAACCAATGACTCTGCCACATAGAAGGACAAGTGCAGCAGAGGCATGCAAACACACCAACTGGAAGTTTCCCTCCCAATTGCTCACTACCCTGATTTGGAACTACATTGCTGTCCCTTCACTGTAGCTGGGTCAAAATGTGGGAATGCTCTGACTGCACTAGAGTTGAAACTACATCACATGGACTTAAATGATTCAAGAAGGCAGCCCCCACACCTTTGCAAGGGCAACTGGGAATGGGCAATAAAATGCTGGCTTAGCCAGCCATGGTATGTCCTGTGAAATATTTTTTAAAGTGTAAAAAATGTAATATTCAAACACTACCATCATGAATGATGCAATTCCATCTCAAAATTTGTTAATTTAGCTAAGAATAGTTATGCAAATGCTGTCCCATTTTCAATTTATTCAGAAGAATTTCCACATTCCCTGAATGAACTTGTGCACTTTGTCAACATTCAAATTAAAATTTGCCTCAGTATTTTTGAGGCAAATTGTCATAATTGACACAAAGTAGAAACAGACTTTTGACCTAACCTGTCTCCTCTCCTCTTGTCCATGATACAAACCATGTGATTCAGACTTGTTCAGTGTTGAAATTATTTTGATTATTCACAACCATATGATGGGAAGTTCTTGGCAACAGTGTGGCGATGAGTAAATTATTGGGCAATTTCTAAGCCTTCAACATTTTATTTTAAAGGAATACATGCAAGAGTACTGCGACATGAAGATATTGTGTAAAATATGTTTGGCAACGACTATTGAATTGTATCTATCGTTGAGTTTTTTCATACAAAATTGGTATCTTGTGCATCAAACTGGTGCTTTTTTTATATGAATTGAGATGTCTTGTCATTTTTTTCTATCATGTAAATATGTGCCTTATGCTGTCATCTTTCTTCGTCACACTTTGAAACAGCACCAGGGTGGTCATTCCCATAAAAACTTTGGGAGCGTCTTCTCAGTTCTTGAAGTGTATCTGGGAGGGTACCACAAACATATGCTAGAACTGGGTAAATGTCCCTCCATTGTGAAACGTAACAAACTGTGTTCTGATTGTTGCAGCAGTAGTTACCCAGAAGCAGAATTGAAACCACTTCTAGCTTCTGGGTGCATTATTTTAAGACTCCCAGCATCCAGAATTTGAATCAGCTTGTTGTATTTGAAAATTCATAAGCAGAGAATATGGAATGGTTGAATTCCGGTGAAGAACTTGAATAAAAGCAAATTACTGCGGATGCTGGAATCTGAAAGCAAAAGAGAGAATGCTGGAAAATCTCAGCAGGTCTGGCAGCATCTGTGAGGAGAGCAAAGAGCTGACGTTTTGAGTCCAGACAATCCTTTGTGAAAGCTAAATGGCATAAAAAGTGGGAGATATTTGTAATGCAGGGAGAGGGAATGAAAGATGAAAGAAAAACTTGAATTGTGTCTGGATAAATGCAAAAGATAGTAATGGAAGATTACTATGTTTTTGCATTTAAGTTACTATATGGGAAGGTACAAATGGTATTCATAAGGTCAGATGTAGAAATTTTTGCTGATGGTTGTAGTGTTCAGCACCATTCATGACTTTTTGGATATTGAAGCAGCTCATGTCAAATGCAGTAACTCCTAGGCAATATCCAAATTTGAGCTGCCAGATAGCATTTGTGCAGCGCAAGTGTCAAGCAAAGACTACTTACAACATGAAAATATAACCATTGCCCTGTGAAATTCAATTGCATAACCATTGCTGAATCCCTCATATCAACATTCTGGGGGGTACTATTGACTAGAAACTGAAGTGGACAATCCTATGTATATAGGCTACAAGAGCTGGTGAGAAGTCAGGGATTCTGTGCTAGTAACTCCGTTCCTGTCTTTCCAAAGCGTGTGCACCATCTACAAGGCACAAGTCAGGAGTGTAATTGAGTGCTCTCCAATTGCCTGGTTAAGTACAGCTTCAACAATACTCAAGGTTAACACCACTGAGGACAAAAGTAGCCCACTTAATTGGTACCCCATCCATGAACTTTCACTCCTGCCATCCCTGCTGCCATGCCAGCAATGTATATTATCTACAAGATGCGCTGCAGCAACTCACCAAGGTTTCTTTAAACCACATCTTCCAATCCCAGGAGCATTGCCAAGGATAGCACACACATGGGTAAACCACCAACTGAGAGTTCCCCTCCAAACCATTCAGTACACTCGCTTAGAAATATATCACTGTTCCTTCACTGTCTCTGAGTCAAATTCCTGGAGCTAGCTCCAACCATGAGTGTTCCCATACCCATGGGCTGCAACAATTTAAGAAGGCAGCTCACCACTCCCTTTTCAAGCAATAAGGGATAGGTAATAAATGCTGACCTAGCCAAGAATGAATTAAACTAAAATGATATTGGTTTTTATTTTACCATAAGGTGCTAAGCTGAATTTTTTGTGCTGAGTTTTGATTTAAAGTGTTTGAGGAATTTTTGTACAAATGATTGGTTTTTTTTGTTTGCAATCAACCAATTATTTAAAGAGAAAACTGGCATGCTGAATATCCTTGTGCTCTGGATAAATACTGGTAAAACACGTTTTATGTTCCAGTTGTATTAGCCTTGTTTTGCAGACTGGAAATTTGCATGCATTTTACAATCTGCAAACATCTCTCATCAAATAGCAAGTCAATTCTTAACCAGAGGTCATGTTTGCTTATGTATGTTGGATTTTTTGGCAGGATCAGGTCAGCAACGATGGGTACATCTTAGTAGCAGAGTATGTTTGTATCACGGCATAATAACCTATGTCAGTCTAATGGGGTGGGATTGTTCAAGGTATATTGATAAAGGGCTGTGCAGTTGGATATCACAAAATGCTAACAGTAATAATAACTAACCCTTCGGTAAAGGGTGCCAACTGCGTCAGAGCTCACATAAAAGTTTAGATATGTTCTACGCATTAAATGGCTGAGTGTTTTATACTTGATACAAGAGATTCAGATCTCAATTTATTGTACATTGAAACTTCGCTTTATATAAATATTTATCTTGCAGCATAGTATCATTTTGTTACAATTTTATATTTAAAAAGCATAAGGGTATCAGTCTGGGTTTTCATGTAAATTTCAAAATTGATGTTAAATTCTCAAGTGGACAGGGAAATGCATTTCTTCAGATATTATGTTGCAGAAGGATTTTAAACTGTAAAGCTGAAATGAAAATGTTCAAATTAAATCATAGGTACCTTACAGTGCAGAAAGAGGCCATTTGGCCCATTGAGTCTGCACTGATCACAATCCCACCCAGGCCCTACCCCTATATCCCTACATATTTCCCTACTAATCCCTGTAACCTACACATCTCAGTATCCCAAGGGGCAATTTTAGCATGGTCAATCAACCTAACCCAAACATCTTTGGACTGTGGGAGGAAACCCACACAAACACGAGGAGAATGTGCAAACTCCACACAGTGCCCAAGCCGGGAATCGAACCCAGGTCCCTGGAGCTGTGAAGGAGCAGTGCTAACCGCTGTGCTACCTTGCCACCCCTGAAATAAATAAAATAACCTAAAATTACCTAAAATAAGCAAACTACTGAAAATATGGAATAATCTTTCAGGATTGAAGTCCTCTTTGTTTCCTACATGTTACTGAATGACAAAACCCATATTAAAAATTAAGGGTTACTTGACCACATTACTTTGCAATGCTAACAGAATCTGAATTTTTATGTCAAGCTGAGTTATTTCATCTCGAGTTAAGTGAGCAAAGTTTTTTTGTGTGAAATGTTTACTGTGCTAAAGTATTTTGCTTTTCTTTCTTTGTAAACAGAAAAATCTGTCTGGGCATAAAAATATTGTTAACTATCTGGATTCCAGTGTTACCTTGATAAATGCCAGTGATGTATGGGAAGTCCTTATTCTAATGGAATACTGCAGAGGTTTGTTGATATTTATATACATTTCTCAAAATATTTTTTAGAAGACGTGACTGCTGGCTAGCCCAGCATTAGTTGACTATCCGACTATCCTTATTGCCCTCAAGAAGGTGAGTTACTGCTGTCAATGTATGTGCATGTGTGCATCTCTTCACCAGATATACAAGCAGTACAATAGTGACACTTCCAATCAATCATGTTATGCTTTATATAACCTTGATCAAGCTGAAATTTCATGTTCATAAATTTAAGTCTAATGCACAAAATTTACCAATATGAACTCACTATTCAATTGTCATTTATCAATTCTATTTCAGCTGCCATTTTTTCCATAGTTGAGATTATTAATGTGGATACTGAAGGTTTGTAGCATAAATATATACAAAAATGACATTTCACAGTAACTTAATTAATTTGCCCAAACTTTGTCCTTTTCATATCTTTTATATAAATGTTACTTGCAGAGTTCACCTTATCAAAAAGCTTGTTGTTGATTTTTATTCTGACTTATGGCAAAAGATGAGACCAGCTGTACGTTGAGCATGTTTAAGGCTGAGATAAGGAATTTTGATGTCACAGAGGAGTTGAGACAAAAAATTAATTGTGACCATATTGAATGACGAAGCAGACTTGAGGGGTCCCGTGGTCAGTCTTGCTTTACCATGTACTTGCAGTTCTGTAGACACTGCAGTCTGGGTGTATGCAGAATCTCCCAATATGATAGTGTATGATTCTGCATTAACCAGAAGCATATCTCCCTCAGCCTAGTACTTCAAAATATTTGTATTTCTAATTTTTTCTCACTATTTAGTTTAGCTTCATAAAAGGGCACTCTGTATTTTCCTTAACTTCAGGGAAAGCAGAAAACACTTTTTATAATTAAACCTCTTAAGATTGCACAACGTGAAATCTACCGTTAAATCGGAAAGTTTGTTATGACTGTATAATTTTAAAAATGTTACGGAAAACTATGTAAAGTGAATGCTCCTGCTGTTTCCAGTCACGTGCAACGTATCACAGTAAAATGCATGACCAACTATACCTGGTTCAAATCCCTTGGTTCTACCTAAATAGTGCTTTAGTTCTAGCTAAATAGTGTTTCAGTTCCATCTAAACTAAATAACAAATGTTATGATAATGCTAAAACATCCAATTAAATTTTTCAAAAATTAAATTGGTAGTTACCTGTTAGATAGAAAATTCCTTTGAATGATTATGCAAATACCACAAGTGTGTTCATTCTGAATCTGCAGCACATTTAATCAAATGCATCTTGTTGTATGAAAAGCCATTTTTCGCAATGGCTATAATTTCTTTTCAATGAATGAAGTTTGTCCAAGCCTTGTTTAATGACCTGATTTATTTTGTGAAAGATGTCACTTTGCTTAGCCTCCATTCATTGTTAAAACTATCCATGACTCAATGTTGTTAAACATTTGTTTTGTTTGTACTGTCAGCTGCACTACTACCTTGGGCAGCGTAATTGCTGTACCAGAAGGGAGCAGTGTTGTGGCTCTGCCTGTCTCATTTGCCTCTTATTTGTCTGTGATTAAAACTGAAGGCTGTACGGTTTTATAGTGACCTTAACCATTTTATATCAACTGATCTTATGGTGATTTGCTGCTGTTCCACTAATTTAGCATCAAGTATTGAATCCATGGTCCTTGTTCCCATGTTGCTGCACCTTTTTTGAGCTATTCCTTAACTGTTCATGTTTAATTCCAATATTCAGCATCTTGCTGTCGTCTATTAAATTTAATCTGCTATTCATGCCTGTTAACAGATTTCATGTAAGTTTTTTATGCAAGTCTGGCAGATTTGTGAAACTATACTGTCTCAAGTTCAATATCACCTGCAAATTTGGCTTTGCTTCAGGTTTTTGAATCCAAGTTGTTGCAATAAATTGGAAACTATCAATTCCCCAGCCTTGATTTGTTGAATATTCTGAGCAGCTCGTTTTTCAACCTGTTAACAATGTATCACCTTTTTTACAGCCAATACTGATTTCACAGTTTTTTTGGAGCATGAATTTTATCCACTTTCAGCTTTGGTAGCAACCTTTTGATAAGTACATTTATTGAGGATTTTTGAGAAACCTCACAGCACTGATTTTTACATCATTAGGATGTTGTCAAGTTAACTGTTGAACAAGTAGTTAAACTTGACCTTTTGGCTTAAGCTCGATAGTCTTGAATGTATTTCTTCCTGGTAATCGATTCCATTAGTAGTCTGATGGATACTGATAAAAGACCAAAGGGTTATTTACTTGTTTAAATTTATCCCTTTCTATGAATCATTATTTGCTTTTACTTGAGCAATATCTCTCAAACTGGCTCCTTCATGACCATTGACAGCTCTTCACAAATGTCATCTCTAGCTTGCCTTATGCTCTAGGTAGAAAACATTAGTTCCCAAGATTTTTTGTGTAAGCTGATTGTCTACATTGGTTGTTGAAATAGGCAAGTCTCAGAGCAGGCTAATGATCATCTCTAATGCATACTTAATGCTCATCCTCCTTTTCATCCCCATTGATATAGTACCTTTCAAATTTTCATCTTCTCCCTGACTAAATTGCTGTTATTATAGTGCTGGAATAACTCTTGCTATTCTACTTAGCGTTACCTGTTGTTTAGTTTACTTGTCATCCTTCTGTTTACCCTTCAGTTTGAATAAAACTGAAGTGAAAAGTTACAACATTGTATTTTCATGAGCAATAATTTTCGGTGGCCCTATTGTAAACTAGTAGAGTTGTTTCAGTTGATAATTCAATAGTGCACTTTAATGCATGAGGTTTTTCTATTCTCTCAGGTGGTCAGGTGGTTAACTTGATGAACCAGCGGTTGTATTCTGGGTTTAATGAAACTGAAGTGCTGCAAATATTCTGTGATACTTGTGAAGCAGTGGCTAGGCTACATCAGTCCAAACCTCCAGTTATTCACAGGGATCTTAAGGTGAGAATTATTTGAGAAATATCAAACTAAGATTTCTGCAAGCAAGTGCAACACTTTTTTTATTCATTACTGTTTCTGTTCTGAACTAGGTGGAAAATCTTCTTCTTCATGACAATGGTAATTATGTCCTGTGTGATTTTGGAAGTGCGACAAACAGATTTATACATCCTCAGACTGAAGGTGTTCGTGCAATTGAGGAAGAAATAAAAAAGTACGTCTTATTTAAAATCCTGTATCTGTTAAATTGAATTGGCTTTAGACTCAAAGGTGTTTAAATTAACAAACTGTGCAGAAATAATTATATTGGTTACCTGTTCCTCAGGTCAAACCACTTTAATGCAAGTTAGCCTTACCACTTTTAAAATGTTGTTGCAGTCAACTGAAATATTTGTAGTTTTGTAGCGCATCTCCAGTAGCTTCTAGCACGATGGCACAGCTATATTGCTGGATGTTTTCAGAAGAAATCCAGTGTGAATTTTATACTTAAAACATATTTTATACTAACTTGCATTAGCTGCTTGTATGGTAATGAGTCAATTTTAACACTTAATCTCTGTTGCTAAATCCCAGACCAGAACACCTCATTCGCCTGAGGAAGGCTACAAAGGCTAAAAGCTTGCAAGTTTACTATCAAATAAATCGGTTGGATTTAAAACTGGTGTTGTCAGACCTCTTACTGAGCCAAATCCCCTCATGGCTTTAGTACTTCCTCCCTCATTCAGCCCTTAATCTCTGTGATCTTCGTTCTATAATTCTGGCATCTCAACTAATCTGTTCTATCACCCCACTATCGATGGCCCACCAAAACCCTTCCTCCTCCAATATGGTCTTTATACTTTTAGTTACCTATCCTAATGTGGTTTAGTTTCATATTTTGCTGAATAACATGCCAAGGGAAGCTGAATTTGTTAAATTCAAATTGTTGTAATTAAACTTCAAGTAAAAACCAACGTGCCATGAAGGTATGCAAAACGCGAACAAGCAGTATGGAAAAGCAGTGCTCCTTGAAATGCAGTGCTAGTTTTGCATAAATAATATAATCTTGCTCTGATTTTCAGGTATACGACGCTATCATACAGAGCACCAGAAATGGTTAATCTTTACAGTGGAAAGTCTATTACTACTAAAGCTGATATATGGGTACGTAAGGATTTATCTCTTTCTGGCAATGCTAGCAGAAGGACTACGTGCTCTTTGTACCTCACTCTTGATTTTGCAAGTAATTTAATCTGCCTGTGTGTAATACAGTTGCTGAACTGTTTTCCTCTAGATAAGCTCTCTCTTTATCTCTTAGGCCCTTGGCTGTTTACTTTACAAATTATGCTTCTTTACCTTACCATTTGGAGAAAGCCAAGTAGCCATCTGTGATGGAAGTTTTACAATTCCAGATAATTCTAGGTATTCCAATGAAATGCATTGCTTAATAAGTAAGTTTTCAGATCTTCTGATTCATTTCAAAAATTTTTTTTGCTACTTTGCCTACATGTGCACAAGCTGATAAACTGTTCCTTTGTGCAGGGTATATGCTGGAGGCAGACCCAGACAAGAGACCTGATATTTATCAGGTTTCATTCTTTACATTTAAGTTGTCAAAGAGGGTGTGCCCAGTTACAAATATCAATGTAAGTATATTTCTTGGTTTTATTAGTAACCACATAGAAATGATTCTTTGGTAGGAATAATCTTTTTATAGATCCTTCTTGATAGTTCACTGCAGATGGTGTCAGATTATCTAGATTGAGTTATGCCTGGTAGTGAGTGTGGATGGTGTAAAAGTTGCAAACAAGTTATCTAGGTCATGAACAAAGTGAGTAGCCCGTAATCTGATTCCTGTTCTATTTGTACTAAGTAATTTTAGTAAATATGTGTTCTTTTGTTTAGCTGTAACATGCTTGACTGTAATGTTTTGGAGGGATTTTTTTTTTTTTGTAGCTAAGTCAATAAGGCCAAAGATGGCTAGTGAAAACATGTTCACTGAGTATTCTTTGTTGGATTTTTAAAGTAAAAGCAGCTTATACTTTGAAGTGTTTCAAACACGTGAACCTATACAGCTGCTTTTGAGAGAGGACAGAGTCTTTGATTTCTTTCCTGTTGAGACCATTTAATTTTTACCTAGATGTTCTGTATTTTTTTTTCCTGAAGGATGATAATTGTATTCTTGTTTTCCAGAATGTGCCAATTCCAGCAAAAATGCCAGCACCAGTAAAAACTAGCGAAGTTGCTGCTAAAAAGTCTCAAATAAGAGCAAGGTACACTGGTCACTTCATCGTATTTATTATACTTGTGTTTTGTTCCTTCAAACCAATAAAAGAAGCATTCGAACTAAATCTTGTGATGTCTTTCAAATTACAATCCAAATTTGCATGTTCTACTTTATTGGAGTGGGGAGGGGGAATGGAAGACATTTTCAACTGGATGTGTATTTATAAACTTACTGTTCATGTGACTTTCTCAGGCTTACAGACCCAGTACCTACTACAGAGACCTCAATAGCACCACGCCAAAGGCCAAAAGCTGGCCAGCAAACTTCATCTTCAAACATTCTAACAATTCAGCCTACAATGACACCAAGGAAGAAATCAACTGTGCAGTTGGCATCTCAACCCTCAGCTGCACACTTGGCACCTCAACCTTCAGCTATGCAGATGGCACCTCAACCATCAGGTGTGTATTTATGCATATTTATATATAATCACTGAAAATATTCAGAGGATTTGATTTGTTTATATCCAATGTCTTCCTTATCCCTTTCCCACAAAATTGCAGTTGTCATTGGTAATCTGTTTAAAGAAAAATTATCTCTCAATTTTGAGTGGCAACAAACCAGTAAGTTTAAACAAAAAGGTGCTTCATTGAGTAATGCTTGCAGATGTAACTTCAAATCAAATCATAGGTGATGTTCTGGGATGTTGGTTTCCTCCAGAAAATTAGTACAAATCAGTCTACCTGTGTTTTTTAATGGAGAGAGCTGAATAAAAACATGAAATGTAACTTGTTTGCAAAGCAATAGTGAAGAAGTGCCTGGCTTTATTTTTTTAAGAATGTTTTCCCCTTAAGTTATCCTGCTAGATGGTGTCTTTTAACAGCACTCAGTGAAAATTTCTAAAATGATTTTAAAAAGAGACCAACTAGTGGCCAGTTAATAATGGGAATAATATAGGAAAGCAAATTTCTAGGAAATTAGAGAGATTATAATGGGGGACTTTAATTATTCTAATATAGACTGAGATGACAATTTAAAGGACAAAAATTTCTAGTGTTTTCAGAAAAATTTTCTGTCAGTATGTTTACAATCCAACAATGAATGAGGCATTACTGGATCTGATTTCAGGGGCACAATGTGGATAAAGTTTCAGTTCGGAGGCAGTCATAGCATCGTTAGGTTCTAGTTGACAACGGAGACGGGCAGCAATCCACAGCAAAAATAATTTATTGGAAAAGGGACAACTTCAATAGGGTGAAATAGATTGGGCTCGGTTACATTAGAATCGGATGTAAGTGTTGGGAACTGAGGAGGGTAATGACTTCAACAATGCAGACAGACAGATTGGTGGATTGGACAGATTGGTGAAAAAGGCTGGAGTTTAATGCAGGAGTTTGAAGTGATTCATTTTGGTAGGAAGATAGTGGAGAGACCATATAAGGTGACAGTGTGATTCTAAAGTGAGGAGAAGCAAGAACATAGTGACCCAGCTTTTTATGTGCACACATTACTAGGAGTGGTGGGACAGATTTAGAAAACTATAAAGCCTGTGGATTGCTAGGCTTTATAGAAAGGGACATAATTTATCCATTTTGGATTCTATGATAAAATTATATAAAACACCAGTTTAGCCTCAACTAGTAGTTATCCAATCCTGGGCGCCATGCTTTAGAAAAGATTTAAAGACATTAGAACGAATGCAAAAAAGGATTAATGAGAATAATTTAAGGGATAAGGGACTTCAGTTACATCCATGGAATTGGGAGTGGCTGGAATTGTTATCCTTGGAGAAGGAGGTATGATAGGTATGCTCTAAACAATGAGGAGTCCGGGCCAGGGAGATGGAGAAAAATGGTTCCTTTGGCAAGAGGATCAAGAACCAGACACGCTGATACATGGAAGTTAAAGGCAAAAGAAGTTCCAGTAACAAAAGACAACTTTATGCATCGAGTAGTTAGGATCTGGAATGCACTGTCTAAGAGTATGATAGAGGCAGATGGAATCATTGTTTTCAAAAGACAATTGGATAATTATCTGAAGAAAAAAGTTGCAGAGGTAACGTGGGGGAGTGAGTTTGGTTGAATTGCACTTGAGGTGGCATGGGCATGACAGGCCAAGTGATGACCTCTAACAATTCTGAGATAAGACCAACTGTCTAAGAAATAAACCAAGGATACTGCAACTTGCTGTACAGAAGCTCAAAACATTTAACTATATACATCGTGGCCAAAGCTAATTGAATTTTATCTTTTGGATGACCCTTGATAGCCAATTGCCTATATTGTGCTGGATACACAAATCATGAAAGCAAATTATTTACAGTAGGATGAAGGCTTATTAATTTAAAGTTAAGTGCAAGTAGAAATTTAATGTAATTTCTCCCTCCCAATAGTTGGCAAAATTATCTTAAAAACGTTGTTTGAATTCTCACTTGCAGAAGAAATTAGATGTACAATATGATTCATAGCTTGTCTGAGACAAGCTACTCAGCTGACACTCAACAAGCAATTCCATAGTCCTTGAAATCCTGGATCAAAAATGATGCCTATTGTGTGGGCCTAGACTGGAAAGCTCAGTACCAACTGGATACTGTTATCTGTTTAGCTGGTACTGAATTTGCCATTCTCTGACTTGCAGCAATAGTAACCCTTTTCAATCTGGGACGCTAGCCGCCGCAGTCACAAACTCATGTCAACTGAGCAGCCTTCATGGTTTAAGACCTGAATTCATATCTCTAAAAGACATGGAACTTCTCGAAGCTTTTGTTTTGAAAAAAGCACTGCTCTTATATCTTCTGTTCATTGCAGTTATTTATACTGCAGGAATTGTAATGTATGCGAGAGAACATTGGCAACAAAAGAAGAGAATAAAATGTAACAGAGCTTCGCATGGACTTCAACACTTTCTTTTATTTAATTCTGTTCAACAGGTTGTGTCCTGTATGTTTAAGTATCTAAAACTTGTTGAATGAATCAGTTGCTGAAGTAATTGATCCCACTTTCTCAGAGGGAGCCAAACTGGAAAGAAATGTGGATACGATACTGCAATGTCAATTCTCCAATCTACACTCCCTTTGAATGTGGTTTTCCAGTGACATGCTGGGTCTGTGAATATGAAATGCAAGGTTATTCATTGATTTTTTTTAAAGTATTGCAAGAGCTCAGATTACCAGGCTTTTGGATAATCATTCCATTGGACCTTGAACAGTTGAGTACAGGAAGATCTGAAACTACGGAGAACAATATATTTGTGAAATCCATGTGGCCTCAAACTAAGATATTGTAAGGAACTTAAACTGGATCACTGAGGTTCCTACAGTAAATCTTCAGGGTCAGAACTTTCAGCATTGTAAATAATATTGGCCTGTTCTATATCTTAATATTTTAGGAGCTCAGAAAGCAAAAGCACACTAATGACATCCTACAGGACAGGAAAAAGGCTTTAATGTGTTGACACTTTGCATTGACATTTCTGCCTGCAGTTGGGTTCCATCTCCATAATGCTCCATTTTATCTGTCTTGTGTGTAATCTATTCAGCTGCATTGTGTTAAAACTGGCCCTATTCTTTCTGTGGCAACTATGTATAATGCACCAATCCCCAAGCTGTACATCTCTGCTGCAGTATTGTTAATGTAAAATTCAAATACACAAATTCAGTGACACAAGCAAATCCACCTTGCACTGGTTTAGTGCCTTTCGGAAGTTGGGTTAAGCAAAGTGCGCCAGCAGAGTACTGGAGAGTAATGTCAGAGATGCTCACACTTTCTAGTGAGTGGAGACGCATTTGTTTTCTATTGATTTTCTTTGCTACATCAAAGAGCTAAAATTTAATATTCTACGTATACAGAATGTCCAGCTGAATTGAAGGCTGTCTTTCTCTGCCCTAGGGTGTGATTTTAAAAAATTGAGAGAATTGAAATCTGTAAACTTAGTTCTGCGGGAAAGTATTATTGTTAACTTCGTTGGGTTACTATTCAAGTTCCCAAGATGCTTGTGTAGTTTCATATTGAAACTTGGATCTTGTCAGAAAACACAATTTTGCCAATTTGATTCTGGTTCATCTTTGGACCCAAATCTCTTAAAAGGCGTCTTAATTTATCAGTTTCCAGGATAATGAAATCACCTGTTTCCCTAACACCAGGGTAATAACCATTGAATCAACGAACCAGTATCAAAAAAAAATCAAGGGGAAAAGAAGCTGTATTTCAACCATCAGTGTGCAAAACAAAAACCTGAAATTCTTGCTTGTAACCAAGGAATCTGCTTTATTGAAGTTTAACAAATCCAGATAGCTGAGCAGGAAAAAATTCTTTTTTGCAGTTCCGATCTGTGTGTAAATGCGTTAAACATGTTGAAATTTTTGGTTTGCACAGGAGTTACAGCTGCAAGTAGTGGCCACGTTGCTCAGTTACTTGGTCAACAAGCACAAATTCAGCCAGCACAGCCTCAGCAACATCTGCAGCTGAAACCACAGGCACATCTGTTACTTCAACAACAATATTTGCTGCATCAGCAACAAGCCTATTTCCAGCAACAGCAAATATTTCAGGCAGCACAGGTAATATTCCATTTCATTTAAAACTGTACTTCATTTTTATCCCTAGCCATCACCAAAAGTAGATGGGTGCAAATAAATATTCACTTAGGTACTCAGGTCTTCTGATGCTTTGAGTTTGAGGAGCTCATGTACCTTCTGACCTTAAGATTGAAACCATCCTATCAGCTGCCTTTGCCACTTCCCTCACCCAGCAATTGGGCCATACTTGCTGTAAAATTCACCTCTGTTTTATTCCTGAACTTACATCAATCTCTTGTTTTTCTCATCTCACCTTCTGCCCTCTGAAGTTATCTTGCCCATGAAACCCACCTCTGCTCCCTCATCCAGCATCCCTGTCCTTGCTGTGGCCTCACCCTTCCATATCACTGAAATCTCTTCCAGTGCCGTTATCCTTGCGTAGCTTTGCACAGCTAATTCTAGCCTCCTGAGTCACTTTAATTGCTGCAATATTGATGGCCACGTCTCCAGCTACCAAGGTGAAACCCCTTCCTTAAATTTCACCCTTCCCCTGCTTTCCTCTAGAACACTCCTTAAAATGTACCAGGTTTTTCATCATCTACCTTAATATCTTCCTCTGCATCTTGGTGTCAAATTTTACTTTGTATTGGTGGACAAACTTGGACCTTTCACTATGTTTAGGGCACTAAACAACTACAAATTGATGTTGATAGTCAACTCATTTACTACTTCAATAAAATGTGGCTCTAAGTTACTTATTTCCTGTTACCTATTACATTTATCCTATGTCATGCATGTCAGCCTCTAAATTTTTCTCCCAGAGAGTAAGTGTGGGGCATTTACTACCACAAAGTAGTTGAGGTCAACATGTGTGATTTCAAGAAGAAATTAGACATAGCTCTTGGGGCTAAAAAAAAAATCAAGGGATATGAGGCGGGGTGGGTGAGGGGAGAAATCAAGATATTGAATTCAATGATCAGCCATGATCAAGATAAATAGTTTTCAAACAGGGTCAAAATTTCAAATGGCCTATCACTGCTTCCAGTTTCCATGTTTCTATGTTCTTTGCCATGAGATGTATAAATCCATGTCTAACCAACTTTGATTTGCTTGAACTTGGAGGCCATTAAGCCCTTTGAATCCATGCTACTGTCAAGCAGTCCAGTTCCTCACTGTCTCTATAGCCTTGCAAGTTTACTTCCTTCAAGTGCCTATTCAATTTCCTCTTGCAATCAGTAATTGTCTGTGCTTGCACCACTTTCATCTATAGAGTGTTCTACATCACTATCGCCATCATTTTCTGCATTAAACCTGCACGCTGTATTTGTCCAAAACCTTGCATCATTGGCCACTGGTTTTCCTTTGTCCACCTTAACTAAACCTGCCATAATCTTGTACATCTGTCACATTATCCTTTGGTCTCCTTTGCTGTAAGAACAATTTCAGCTTCTCCCAAGTACCTAAATTTCCTCGTGCCTGGAACTACTCGGGTAAATCTTCTCGTGCCCTCAAGGGTGGTCATATCCTGTCAAAAATATGACGAGCAAAGCTTAAGATGCAATACTGTTTGTAGCCTAACCCAAACCTTTCTGAAGGCTCAACATAGCTTGTCTCCTTTTGTACTCAGCATCTTTTTGTTCATCCACTAAGTAACAACAAGCTAATCCATTTTTTGTCATCCAGTTTTAAGATTTAAAATCCTGAAACATTTACTTGCATGATTTCACTTGCTATCATTGTCTGACTTTGAATTAATCTTGCTTTGTGCTTTTGCCCATTGTCAGCTGCACTGATTTTATGGTCTGCTCATTTGAGTTTTGTGTTCACTTTATCAGTTTGGTTCAGCACTTTTTTTGGAAAACCTGTTTTTAATTTTAAGCTTTCTTCAAATCCCAGCAATCTGTCTTATGGTGTTATCTTTACTGCATTGGATCTTTTAGTCAGACTCTGTCTTGGTTAAAGCCAGCTTTAATCAATGCTAGTGTAAGGAACTAACTGCATATAATTTGAAGTATTTTGTATTTATCCTACAAGTTCTAGGAACTGAGCCTATGTTTGTCTCATAAAAAACCTAATAATGATGAACAGAAACTTTCAATGCCATTATCAACAGCAATACCACTTGTCACTAATTTATTTAAGTACAAGGCTAGTCCTTTTGACTAAAGGCCAGGAATGAGAGAGACCTGGAGGCCAGCAAAGAACTTTACCTGGTTGGGCCGGCTGTGACCCATCTCTGGTATATTTAAATGTGACTCAAGCGCTATAGCTGGCATTGCTATCCAATATCCTCAGTTATGATGGCTGCTATATGTTGAAAGAAATAAGGTGGTGTTTTGACTTCGGGAGAGCAATGACTGATGTGCATTTCTCTGTTAATGCTCTTTTTTTGGTACCACTCAAAATGCTGGACTTTGTCAAGCTTCTGTCTGAGGTTTGCTTTTGTCTGAAGATCTAGCAAACAAGTAGGTAGCAGCGTGATGGAGATTTTTAAATGAGCTTGCTAAGCATGTTAGCTGTTGGTTTAGATCTCCTGCCTGTAAGCTGCTAACAGTTTGACATTTGCTTTGTCAGATGAAGTCCTCATCAGTGAAAAGATTTGGACTTAGGTCTATAGAATCAGCCACAAATCATTTTCCAAGTATTGTTGCATTGTTGAAGAATCATTCACAGGCATGCAGGAAAATCCTGACAATTTCAATTGTACCAAGCTATTAAAGAGCCCCAGTTATCCTGGTTATTTAGGAGATTCCAAAAAGCTCTGTCCAAAATAGATTGGGAATACTAAATATGACAATGGAACCAAAACTTTCTTGAGTTAGTATATACGTCAGTGACCGGACTGGACTGGACTTCACTTCTTGACATTGTCTCTGCTAATTTGGCCAGTCGAAATGTAGATGTAATTGTTTGTCCAAAGTGTATTTTTACTAAGTTCTTCAAGATTTAGAGTATTTGCCCGTTTACTTTGAATATCTTGATTGGAATAATTCTGAAACACTTGGTTTATGGAATAATTCAGAATCTCAATTTAGCTGATGACCACATTGTTCTCTGCCTTTCTGGTACCTTCTGCTCATCCAATAATTCTGGCTGTGTCGTTAGATTTACTTTCCCACGTATGTTGATAACACTTTGAATGTATGTGTGCCAGCCTTTGAGGTATTATCTCTTTGAGGTGATTTTATTTTATTATGGGTACTCGTATACCAAAGATTTCCTCCATGCCTCAAGGCATGTAGGATAAAATGGAAGAGAGCTTTTTAATTTGAGGGCAGGAAATTCTTATTGCAAAGTGTGAAATTTTAAAAGATCATATTTCTGCACCTGTCCTTTGTTCAAGAAAGTCTTGGTTTGCTTAAACCTCTAGTGGCCACCCATTTCTTAGGAGATTATGACATTTTAATTGTATAACTATCTACTGTATGTTCAAACTTGTATTTCTATATACTTTAAGACAACTTTTTAAATCAAGATTCATAAGTACACCTTTTTAACACTTAATGCAAGCGTTCCATTTTAATGTCAGTGTTGGTTTTGTATAGCCTGAGCTTTACATCTTCCAGCATTTTAGTCCATTAATGCAGAAAAATCCTTATGTTCCATCCCACTTCATCAGTTTTTCTATTGCTAACTGTAAACATTAAACCCAAGTGATATATTAAATAAGACAGCTATAAGATGAAGTGGTGTCAGAATTAAATTGGTGTGCCACTTAAGCTGTGCTCATTGATTTGAAGATTGGTTAATTTTCCTATGTGCAAATGCATAGTAATTAACTAAGTATGTTACATATGACTGTTGCTTGTGTAACCCCTCAATTCAAGCAAGTTGAAATTTTCTGTAGTGAAAACAGTAACTTCTGTGTCACTGTTATTTACACACTTAAGTTAATGAGCATCAGCTTCTAGTGCTTGACCCAGTACACTTGGCTTGATTCCACATTGCTTAGTATTGTCAGAATATAATTTCATTTTTCATAAATTCTCATTCATGAGTTTTTAACCTGGTTCATTCTGTCCAGTGGGTGCAGCTATTGTGGCTGTCAGACTTTGTACTTGGATTTGCCTATGTTCTAGGTAGTTTTGTTTGGAAATACAAATCTGTATTATTCATCAAATATCATATTGCTACAATTTTTTTGTTTGGATCTGGATGGGAACTTGCATATTACCAGGGGAAAGAAGAAAGGATTGAGTTGTACATACGGGCTTGGGCTGATTTGTGACAAGTGCCAATGAGGGATGATTCTCAACAAGAGAAAATCTAAGCATCTGTGCCTCTAGCACTCAATGGCAGTACCATCACTGAATGCCACCTCATCTGGGATTTAGAATTGACCAGAAACTTAACTGGACCAACAATCTATATGTGGCTGCAAGAATAGGTCAGAGGCTGGGAATACTTCTCTAACTTTGAAATCAGAACTCGTAGAATAATTTTTTACTTGCATGAGGTTGTGCAGTTCCACCACCACTGTAGAAATTTGACAGTGTCCAGAACAAAGCAATCTATTTGATTAGCACCTCATCCTCCTCCTCAGGTGTACAGTGTCACCTCTACACAGCAACTCACTACAACAGCAGTTTTCCATCCCATGGTCCCTACCATCTTGAAGAACAAAAGGAGTAAATGCAGGGGTATAACATCACCTGCAAGTTCCCTCCCCAAGCCCCATGCCACCCTGGCTTGGAACTAAAATGCTGTTCCTTAACTTGCTGAATCAAAATCCAGCAACACTCTCCTTAGCACAACTGTGGATGTACTTACTTGGACTGCAGAATTTAGTAGGTGACTCTCACTTTCTTCAAGACAATTAAGAATAGGCAATAAATACTGGCTTGACAGCAATGCTGAATTCCAGGACTGAACACAAAGGAGTAGACCAGCATATGGCCTTTTCAACTGTGTAGCCTGATGAAATTTAATCTTACTGTCGGCATGGCTCCTAAATTAAATGATGATTATGGATCAAGCTAAACTGTTAATTATAAACCTTAAAGCATGGATCTGTCTGTTAAGTTGGCATCCTGCCCAAAGAAGCAAAATCATTGCTGCAGATACAGATTCTGCCTCTTAAGCCAACTTAAGATGAAGCAAATAAAAGGGGGCTGGTGACAGATGGCAGGTTGGTAATGAAAGTAGGAACGAGGCTGGATATAGAAAGTTCAGAGGGGCAATGAAATCAAAGGTAAAGAGAAAACATGATGAAACTGGCAGCTAAAATAAAAGGAAATCCAAAAGATTAAAGAATAGGAAGAGTGGGGGGTAGGACAAATTAGCAACTGAGAAGGAAGCCTACACCTGGAGACAGAGCATGATAAAGACAGATGCAAATACTGACTCAGTCAACCAAGTAAAAAGATGCTGTCAAAATCATAGTGAAAGAGAAAGGAGTTGCAATTTTGGAAGGGCTAAAAGTTGACTATGGGGTTATGGACAAGGTTAGTTTCAAATTGATGCATTTCATCCAGTCCTGTTCGTGTATCTGAGGATGCTAAGGAGAAGTAAAGATGATTACAGCTAATACTTCTGCAATTTTAAAATCCCCATTTATAAGCGTGGTACCAGAGGACTGTAAAATTACAAATATTTTGCCCTTCAGAAAAACCGTGCAAGGATAAAACAAGCAATTAACAGCAAGTTGGTTCAACTTCTGTGCTTGGAAAGCATCTAGAACTGATACTCAAGGGGCAAAATTGTGGATTGAATGAAAGCCAGCATGGATTTGTTAAAGGCAGATCTGTCACTGAAGGAAAATGCAGCAAATGCTGAAAATCAAACTACAGAAAATGTTGGGAATAATTCAGTTAGGTGGCAACTGTGGAGAGAGAGTACTAGTGTTTCAGACTGCTAATGACCTTTCATCAGGAATGTAATTTCAGCACAGTTACATTACACGTCAGTACGAATTTGAATCGCATGCAGGCCAGACCAGGCAAGGATGGCGTTGGTGAACAAAATGGGTTTTTACAGCAATTTTGTACTTTCATGATATTTTATTCCAGATTTATTATCTGGTTGAGTTTAAATCCCTCCACCTGCCCTGATGGAATTTGAACTTCTTTCAATAAAGTTAGTCATATGCTTCTTTATTCCTAAAATGAAGCTGAGGTGGTTCTCTTTGGAGCAGTTAATATTGGGAAGACTTTTGATTTTTAAAAAAAAGTTAAAATTGTGAGAAGTCTAGATCACAGAGAAGCTTTCCTATTGATTCAAGGTTCAAAGATCGCATGTTATTGATTTACAAATCAACTAAAGTGAGAAGAACCTTTTTAAGGGGGTGGGATAAATGTAAGGTGTCGGGTGAAAATTTGCATGACCTTAAGTGTGAGGGTTGGGACTAACTGAGTTTCTCTTGCAGTTATGTGACATGGATATCTAAGACAAATGGTGGCCTTCTGTGCTGTAACCATTCTGTTCTATTTAAATTAGTTTCTCTTCATTAGATATTTATTACAACTGTTTAGATTACTGTGAAGAGATGGAGAAAATGCTGTAAGGAATCCCAAGAGGAGCACACTCATTTGAAGATGAACTTCATATTGCATAAGACCAACAATTGGTAATTTGCTTCTGCTTTTTATAAAGAGCAGTCAAGTAAATCTGCAACCACAGGTGTGCTGCACTTCAACACTAATACACTAAACTTCAAAAGTGATTGTTTGGTACTGTTAGATTGAGACCAGGCCTGATTTGTAGCATGAGCTTGTGGCCTTGATTATTGACTCTGTTGCAGTAGGTTAAACTCAAACCCATCAGAGACTTGTTGTCTTGGATACAGCTTTTACGTATAATGTTTAATGGTAATTATTCACTGCTCAGAAGTTGAAATCTCTGCATGGAAGTTACAAGTCTGAAGTGCTTCATGCTTTGAAAGACTTAAAATACATGAATGCTTTGCTTGAGAGATCATTCCATGAAGGTTAATTGGGCCAGCTCTTTGGTAATCCATTAATTAGAACAGTGAGAACACAAGATAGGAGCAGGTGTATACCATATGGCCTATTAAGCCTGCTCCAACACTGATCAATCTCTGATCATCCCAGCTTCCATTCCCCATGTCTCGTGATTCCTCGAGAGACCAAAAACCCTGGACTTAAAGTTAGTTGGTGACGGAATATCCACAATAGCCTGGGGTAGAGAAATCCAACATTTTGAATAAATTTCTCCTCATCTGAGTCCTAACTATTTGACCCCTTATTCTGAAACTGTACCCATACTTTAGATTCCCCAGGCAACTGTGTCTACCCTCAGATTTTATTCACTGAATGTAATATATCAAGGCAGTCTTTATTGTAACTTCTAAATTATTTATTGCAAACTTCTGATGAAAATTATAGAAGCGATTGTAACCCTGCTTACTAATGAAAACCAGCAGGTAGTTAAAATTGACTAGGTGACTGACTTGCAAATGCCCTTTGATACCTGCCTATTCAGTCTTTAATTTTCAGATGGATATCTTGGCCTGCCTAATAAAGTGCATGATTCTCCTTTAAGTATGTATATTATGACACAATTTTCTTGAGCCCTATATGAACTTTATTGTGGCCCAAGGATCAATTGCTATAGGTTATCAGCCAGGTGAAGCAACCAGAAGTGCATTTGATGTGAATAGCAAAGGCCATTAAAGTATTATATTGAACTTTCTTTGTGGAGTCAGGAAAAGCAGAAGTTCGTTCTTGTGGATCACACGGGGTTCATACCTGCTCCCTCTCCCTTGTAAGATCCTCCTCTTCAGAGATTTCACATATTTCAAGACTGTGACCCTGAGTTAGCAGATTTTATTTCAATCATTAGAAAAATGGTGGGAACTGGAAAAGGTAGATATCTTTTAAATCCAGTTTTTCTTGCCCCCTCACCTGATAACACCCACCTCCTTCATCTTTGCTCTGTGGTTGGCATCACCAAAGACCTGATGAACTTCAAGCGCATGTGCCAGCCAAGAAAGAACTGCGCATGCGCAGGGTTTTTCGTTGGTCATGTACAGGGGCCTGACCAATGGGACATGCAGCTGAAGACAAAGACCCCCATAAACCTGCACAAAAAGTGAAAAGTCAAAAAGTCCCTGGGAAAAGTGACAGGTGAATAAATAGCACATGCTATTCTGAAAATTATATTATTGAAACCATGCCAATAACGTGTATTGATGATTATATTTAGCTAATGCCTCGAATGAAATAAGCATTATGCTGCGACTTCTGTCTTGCACTACTTTCTGTTTCTTTAATTGTTACTGCCTTTTTCTCATGCTACATTTTTCTAATGCTACATTTTTCTACCTGAGTTAATAGTGCTGGGACTATTAATATAAATATTAAATACAATGCTGGGAAAAACTCAGTCAGGCAGCATCTGTAGGGAGAGATGGCCAACATTCTTGTTGATGACCGTTGCAAAATATTAAGTCTTGTATGAACTAGGAAAATTTGTGAACTGATTTTCAGGATATCAGTGTTATTCAGTTGACATTTGTATTATCTTTGCATTTTTCCAAGTTAATGGCCCAGGTTTTGTGGACTGAAGCTACCCACGCTCACCATTATGGTGGGAGTCAGATTTTTGGCATTCACACATGCACAGTAAAACGTGGAAACCCGTGTTTCCTGATTTTCCCTCCAGATTTACTGCCTGCATCACTCCGTTCTCTGAAGTTCAGAGAAAGTGGCTGTGCTCAATTTTTTATAGTATAGAGGCATGCTGTGACCACTGCTAGTTCATGAATGATGAATGAAAAGTTGAATTCAGTTGTAGACATGTGTATTTTTTCAAGTGGTTAATTGCCCTCAGAGGTGATGGCGAGCTGTTGTCTTTAAACTGTTACACCCACAGTGCTGATAGGGAGGAAGTTTCAGGATTATAACCCCAGTGACAGTGAAGGAACATCAATATATTTCCAGGTCAGGATGGTGTATAGTTTGGGGGTAACTTGAAGATGGTGGTCCCCAGCATCTTCTCCTTCTAGATTGTAGAGGCTGTGGATTTGGAAGGTGTTGTCAAAGGGCATGGTAAAAAGGAAAAAATGTTGACTGAAGTTCTCCTTAAATCTAAACCTAAGAACTTACCCCAATGCTGTACTCTATTAATATAGCGTTACCAGGTGATGCAGCAGGCCCAGCAGCAGATGGTGCAAAACTACTACATTCAGCAGCAGTACGCCACAGCTATGCAGCAACAAGCAGCTTTGCAGCAGATGATGACTCAAGCGTCCGTTCAACAGAAGATGGCTCTACAACAGCAGCAGCAAGCTCTTGTAAGAACTTTAATATATAGTTTATTAATGCTTCATGTACGTTGTTAGATCTCAGTGAACCTGGTGCTATTGAATTATTTTGAAAAAAAAAGCTCAACCAGCAGGACATCAGTTATTCCCATTATTAAATGTGTTCAATGAAATACTTTATGCTGCACTTTTAACAGAAACTCTTTGGGACTCCTGAGAGTTGTAAACAAAAAATAAATGGAGTCAAACAGGAGTATTGGGAAGGATGAGCAAAATTTTATCAGAGGTGGGTTTGTCTGATGCGTTTTGTGGGAGTGAAGTGGTGAGGGGAAGAAGAAATTCCAGATGATATTGCCATGGCTACCAATCCTGGAGGAAAGGGAATAGTCAGGAGAATAGAGCTTGGGATGGTTGATCTAAAATGAGAGCCTGTGTAGATTGGGGGGGCTAGTGAGTGTGTCATTTTGAAGCTAATGAAAAAGCCAACAACACTGACATGGGAATCAGAGTAACATGTAGGCCAAACTGAATTAGGTCAACTGTCCTTCCTAAAAGGGCCATAATGAAGTTTTTAGGATATTCACACAATTTCATATTGGCTTCATGTTTTTGCTTCCAATAATTTAAAAACTGAATTCAAATTCCCAAGCTGTCGTAATATTTAAATCCGCTGAACTATTAGCCTAGATCTCTAATATTAGAAAGTAATGTGACCATCCTATATCCATTAATCTAGGAAAATGTTGGCTTATGAACTAACTTCCACTGGACAATTGCATTGCACTGGGAACTGTCCAACAAGTCTTTTAACTGGCTAACTTGACATGGTGCTGCCATCTTACACTGAGTTGGTCTGGAAGAGTTGAAAGACGTAAAAGAATAAAAACCCTTCTAATTTCAGTGTAGCTGTTTAAAAGACTAAGCCTTGCATGGGGCACACGTTCCAATGCCCTAATTTGCACACCCATTCCAAATATCTCCCTTTCAGTGGGACAATCTTGCCTGCTTTATGGTAGTTAATGCCATTAAAAATGGAACATGCTGCATTTGCACTTCGCCATTGGAGCCATAGACCTGCTGTGCTATCAGAGCCTCATGTGACCTGACTCTGGAAGGTTGTGTGAAACAAAGCTTTAAAACTAAGTGTAGATAAGTCGATATGAAGTAGCAACCCACTGTTGATTGCCATTCCTGGGAAGTTGTGGCCTGTAGTTACTGATTGTTACCCTGCAACTGCTCATCAGTGGGCATCTGCGCATGACCTAAACTCCTTGGCTTTTAGAAAGTTTTAATGTTATATTCCTGGATTCCCAAGATGATCTGTTTTCATAGACAAAACAATGTGAACTACTCGATAAAGGCCGAAGGCTTAAACCTTGTTCTTTTTGCAGAAAATGTGTCCCTTTGTATGAATATACGCTGCTTCTTCTGGCAAATGTAAATGAGCCACTTGATGAGCCTGACTAATTATCTTACTGGTTAGAACATAGAACATAGAACAATACAGCACAGAACAGGCCCTTCGGCCTTCGATGTTGTGCCGACCAAAATAAAAAGCAAAGCCCCTCCAAACTAAACC